>WEIU01017782.1:1221521-1232515 GCA_013389925.1 Aegithalos caudatus
CTGGCCCCGGGGGGCTGTGCCCGCTGGCCCCGGGGGGTGGCGAACAGCACCTGTGGAGGGGCTGCCGGGCCCCAGAGCCCTCCGTGCACCGGGAAACAAAAGCTGCGCAGCCGGTTCGGGGTGCAGCCCCTCGGCCTCCGGGTCTCCGCTCGCACACGGACAGAGCCTACTCCGTGCTCGGGAAGCAGGACTTGGATCAAAATGAAGTCTTGCGTTCATTAAAATCGGCCCGTGCGAGATGGTTTTGGAAAGTTGTGGGTTGTGCTTCAGGTGTTTGGGCTCGCTTTGCTCGCGACTCTGGGCGGGATGAGGAGAAAGCTGCGGGTGCTACTCTGCTGTGCAAATGATTAAACTCTCACTTGCAGCCATCGTTTCACGTGTCTGATGGCATAAATAAGCAAACCAAGTATATCTATCAATTATATATAGCACATAAGCACTGAGTGTGTTGAGAACCACCAGGATTTTTTGTGTCATCTGGATGTGCACTTGACAGTGATATTTATTTACTTTAGACAAGACAGGACCTCTTCTAGCAACGTTTGACATGTTGACTGAGTTTTGTTTTTTCACAATTTCTTAGTAAAAAGTGAGATGTCGATGTAACACAGTTCTGGATATTCCTAGTCCTGGGTAATGGTTATATTGGTATCATTGTAGGAACCATGGGTTCCAAACCAACCATGGTTTGAAACTGAAGTAAGCAGGCATATGTGTGCTCTAGGCCTTGAAATCTCTCCTGTGTTGGAAAGTTGTGCATGTTAAAAGTTAGTAGAGAGGGGTTTTTTGCATGTCTATATCTGTAAAACCTGTTGAAGATCTCAAGCCATTAGGGAATGTCAAGCCAAGTTGGTTTTTGTTCATCCTGTGACGTGATATTTTGAGTTACCCAATTTGTAATGGGTATTAAATATTTTATTATTCTTGTGATACTAATCTAAATGCCCTCAAAATTGTTAAAAACTCTTGCTACGATTGGATCTTAGCTCCTGAAGATGAACTTCTTAAGTTAAAACAACTTTCTCTTCTGTACAAGGAGATCAGGCTTGGGTCTGATGGTAAAGTTCTGAACCTCTAGTAAATGATCTTTTTTTTTTTCTTCAGGCTGACGACAATATAGCATCAGAACCAAGGATTAAAAAACTGGAACCAGTACTTTTACCAGGTAGGTGTGAATCAGGAATTTGACAAATACCTCTGTTGGTATTGGTTTTTGTATATTTTAATCTTAGCATTGCTCTCTGAGGGAATATTCCTCCTCCTTTTAAGCAGGAAAAGGTAATGATATTTGTGTCTTTGTGAATTTATTCTAACCCACCTGAAACACTAAATAAATACATAGGCAATTTTGTCTGTGTGATACTTCACTACATATAGAACAGTGTCTTGGTTTTATTGTGAATATTGGAAATTAAACCACTGTTAAGTGATTTTACATTCTTGACACCTTTAGGAAGAGTACTGGTAATTACACTTTCATCAGATAGTCAGGTATTACCTGTGTGCAGAACCCAGTACCAAAGCCTCTGTCAGTCTTCCATTATTTTAAAGGAAAATAGTCATAGAATTTCCAGTATATGGGTATAATTGACTTTTGTATTGGAAAATTTCTAATGCCATCTTTATTAATTTACTCTTATTGAATATGGTGCTGTTAGGTAAGTTTGGAATTTGTGTTATCAGACCTCTACAGAATAATCTTTTTGGGGTGTGGGTGAAATAAAGAGATGTTTTTATTACTTTTCATCATTACATATTTATAAATGTAGGGTATTAATGATGTCCATATTTTAAATAAGAAATAATCTCTGGTAAATGTCAGTTTGATGTATGAGAATTTCTAAAAGCCTTTTTTCACATATGGAAGGAGCAATCTACTGTTCTCAAGGTTACTTTCATTGCAAACTGTACATCACAGTAATAAATTTGGCTTGCAGTTTCTAAGGATAATTTGGAGCTTGAAACAATGCCATATTACAGTTTTTTCTTAGTATTCAGAATGTATGTTAAAAATACGAATTTACACACACACACTGATGTAGGTATAAACAACTCCTAAAAATTATTTCTGTCAATGCTTTACATGGGCCTGTTGCTAATTAAGCAGTACTAATTGATTTGTGATATGGTCCAGTGAGGTACTTAAGAGGCTGAAGTGTGGAGGAGGTTCAACTGAAAGAGTAAATAACAACTGCCTGATAATTCTTCATGAAACGAGAGAATGTGGAGTTTGCTTGAGGCATAAATATATTAAAACACATTGCTGAGATTGCTTGATATTTGAAATAGTTATATTTTTATGCTTGCAAAACTTCTGCTTACCACTTGGCATCTCACTGATTATGTTGCAGTTGATATTCATCCAAAGCCTTTGACTCACAAGGAAGTGACTGCATGTTCTTCTCTGAGACATTCCACAGCAAATGCAAGGCAGTAGGAGAGTGCTTTGCTCAAAATGTAGCACATCTTGCCTTTGCTGTGGGACCTGGCCACAGCAGTTACAAAAAGTAATTTCTGTGCTGCCCCTTTTTGCAGCGTGGCTCATTATCTATTTGTGAAACTCCCAAATACTCTTAAAATGGTCCTGACTGGGTTTGTTTTTCTCAACTGGCTTGTATTTATTCCCTCTTTGCATTATTTTCCTTGTCTGCACCCTCTGTGAAGTCAGCATTTCATGGCTTTTGGGACATTTGTAGTAAGTTGCCCCAAGTTATGTAGAAGCCACAGTATTATGTAGCACAGACTTAAAATTTCCACCTCCATATCGTTCTAAGGTATTACTTTGAATTATTTCAGGATAAAATTCACTGCTCTGTATTGCCACACAGGAGCTCTGACAAGATCTGTTCATGACTCTGTATGAGAGTTGGGAGGGTGTTAGAAGTGACTGACTTAAAATTACTTAAGTGTAACTCTTCCTGTTTGAAGTTAAGCACCAGCCTAAATGCATTTTTTTTGTTTCTGTCATCAACCGTGCTGTAGAAAAGTGCATAAACAAGTACACATTGTACTGTTGGATAGACTGGCTTTTGGATTTGTCATAAGCCAAGTTACTGGCCAAATTCCAACTCATTTAATTATATTAAGGCTGACTTGCACTTCCTTGTAAATACAGTTTCAGTATGGCATTCCTAATATCCTATTCTTCACAGTTGTGTGAAATGCTTTTGCTCTCAGGAACAGAGACAAACCTGAGTGGCTGAATGTTTGTTATGCTTTTTAAAGTAGTGGAGTTTTTAAGGAGTTCTTTTGGAGTTAAGTTACATTAGCACAAGCGGGTGCTGGCTTTAGTAATCTTCAAAACCTGCAAATGGTTGTGTTAAGCTTTTGGTTCTTAAAATGTAGTGACTCTGAGGGAGTGGCTTGCTTAGTGATTCCAAAGGAGCTAAATACCCTGCTGTCTAACTTGTATTTCTGTGCAGTGGAGGTTAGGACAAGGAGTTACAGTCTAGGAAATAATACATCTGGTTAGAAAAGTGGTTTTTACTTAAAAAAAAAAAAAAATATATATATATATATATTGAAACCAACTTTCAACCTGTAGAGTTTTTTAAGTTTCCTCTGGAGTCCAGAACCCACATCGCATCAGAATTTGGAGCAAAAGCCTGTATTCTCATCGAACTGTATGCCCTGAGGAGGGTGTTGGGAAAAGGAACAACTCTCATTTAAAACAAATAAAAAACTTGGTTGTAAGGGGCAGCACTGATACTTGTAGGGAAAAGCAAGTAATTTTATAGAATTTGGTATAATTTCATTGCAAAACACATGATATAGGTTTGAGGTGGAGGTATAAAAATGTTTTGTTTTTCTTGCTGCAGCTCTATTTTCTTAGTGTTAGCTCTGTGAGGGAGAGTTTCTGCAGAATTAGTTAAGAGTTGGCCTCTGTAACAGTTTCACTTTTTTTCCCCTTTGTTTGTGTGCATTGCTGGTTTTGTAAGCATGTCAAAGAGGAAAATTACAGAAATAGCAGGTAGTCTAGCAGTGAGTCTGTTAAAGTGCCTTGCGTGGCTGGTAGGAAATTACTCTGCGTACCGTAAGGGAGTGCAGAGCCCAAGCTGTTGAGCCTGAAGGTGTTTTGTTCTGGTGATCAGCTGTAGCCAATTTCTACAGCTGTGTCTGTAGCATTTTCAAGTCACCAACTCGGGCATTCAAAAACCTGTCCAGCCCAAGTGGACTGTGACTGCAGAGTGTTGGCAAAGACCCGTGCAGAGGTGCAATAGGGGCATGGGCAATGGGCCAGCCCAGTGTCTGCACTGGAACCAGTGCCACGCTGTGGTTTGGGCAAGGCCGGGCAGGGAGATCCTCCCTGTGGCTCACACAGGCCATTCTGCAGCAGGTTATGTAACCAGTGGAGCATCTGACTGTGTGAGGAAAGGACTGTTCTTCCCCAATATTAATGTCTGCTTGAATGAGTTAAATTGTTCCTCACTATGCTAATTTGCTAGTGGATTAAGATAGTAGTTGCTACCGGCAAGTTTTTACAAAAAGGCTGGAAATGGTTATAACATTATAGACTAAAGTGAACTAGAGCAGTAGTTTTTGTCCTTAAGCTGACGCTGAGGCAGATGAAAGGGGCGGTGGTGGTGAGTGCTGTTGAGAGCAGTTGTGCACGGGCTGTTGTGTGTGCCCCGTTTGACGGTCAGGCTGCCCAGGTGAGCCCTGGAGCCGTCACGGTGCGGTCACAGGGCCCAGCGGGGGCAGGGCCGATGTCACCCACCCCTCGCTGCCGGTGGCCGCGGGACACCCAGGGACAGAGCAGGGCAAGCAGCGCTGCCAGCTGCTCCCTCTGCCCCCCTGCAGAGTGCGGCACCGGGACGTTCCTCCTGCCGGAGCCTCGTGGGGACACCCAAGTGAGGCGTCACAGCACATGGAAACAGCGCTACCATGGCCAATTCCTCTGGCTGGATTTGTTTGACTTGAATTGATGCAGTTCCTTTCTGTAACCCTGTAAGCGTTTATCACCCACAGCTTCACATGGTAACATGTGCTGCTGTTTAATTATATGCTGTTACAACTCCTTTTAATTGTTTTTTCTGAAATTACTGCCATCTAGTTCCTTTGGATAAATCCTAGTTATTGTAGGACCCAGCAAACATCAAGCAATATTCCTCCATTTCATGCAAGTTGTGATTTTCAGATGTGTTATATGTCCACTTTGTTTTGCTTCCCCTTAGCTTAATTGTCTTAGTTTGTACTAAAAATGAAGTTTCCCATATCTGTAATCATCTTTTTGATTAGTTTTCTGAACATTTTTTGGTTGTGCCATGTTCCTGTTTTTTGCTGAGGTGGAATTATTTATCACAATCAAGATTTTTGCCATTGAATTTGTTCGGCTTTATTTAATAAAGCTGATTGACTTTGCCGCTTGCATTTTTATTTTCATTGGCTTTTTTTATATATGTGTGCCTTTAGAAAAGCAAGGGATTGTAGAAATTTAATTATAGGAGGTTTTTAGGACTGTATCATGGAAAGATTTAATCTTTTAGAAGAGTCTGTTTCTCTCACAAGTTAGCTCCCAGCTTTTTGGGTTTTTTTCTGCTTTCTGCAATTCGTACGTTGAGTCATGTGTTCCAGAGCAGCTGCAACACATCATGTGATAGAGGGAAATCCACTGTTCAGTGAGGCACCCGTGTGCGTTAGTGCCCCAGGTACGTTCTCTTCCACTGCTTGGGGCCCGTGCAGCTCTCCCTGGCGCTTGTCCCGTGTGCGGTGTCCCAGGGCTGGGGAGCAGAGGCCGCGCTGTGCCCGAGCGCTCCGGGCCGGGCCGGGCGGGGGCTGCGAGCCGGGGCCCGGGGAAATGGGCTTAATGAGTAACCCCGAGATCTCGGGTCTGCCCCGCTTGGCTCTTTGCAATCATTTTGCCTTGACGCCTCCGAGCGAAAAGTGGGGTTGTTTAATTGTTACAAGCGCTGCGCTGTGACTGTCGGTGCCTTTTCCTGTGGATGTTTGTGGAATGAGGTGTTGATATTCAGGGAGGCATTGCCCGATCTGTTAAGGATGTGCGTGTGTTGCTGGTGAGTAGCGACAGCTCCTCCGTGCTCAGAGCACCTGGACAGAACTTGCCTGGAGGCAGCTCCTCACTGTTCCAAGGCACTCCGAGCTGTTGATTCTCATTTCCAGTTGTGGAGTGCTCGCCAAGGCTCGCTCCCTCCTTGTGCACATCAATAAGACGCCGTATTGCAGGGTTAGGGGTTTTTTCCCTGCATCCAGTTTTTTATTTGAAACTGAAATGTTACTGTGGAAATTCATTTGTTTGTTTTTAAAATTAATACGTGATATAAAAAAGGAAGCAAAAAAAGCTTTGTAGCTTGCAACTTCTTTTCAGGAATCAGAGTCATACAAGAGCATGAATTTGTTTTCAATATTTAAGAATGGCCAGATTAGAAGATCAGATTGGCAATTTGGAAAATAATGCAGTTCTCTAAAGCTTTTTTAAAGTAGATGTTTCAAATTTTTTTGTTGACTATACAAAGATTGCCAGAAGTTTTATATAAGTTATGAGAGTTTTGAATTCTGGATTTGAAATCTGAAACAACAGGTTTCTGCAAACTAGTTTTTCAGAATGCAAGTAGTTTAAAAATGAACCAAACATTTTACTTAGATTTAGATCTAGATGTCACTTACAGTAAGTATATGTTACGTACTCTTTTCTATTGCAGCTTTTTTTGTTTGTCTGGCTCAAAATAAATTTTCAGGCGTGGTTTGGGTTCAGTTAACTGCTTGTTCTGTGTTTGGGTTTGACTTTTTTAAGGATTGGCAGGACATAAGTACAGCCAAGGCGGTCTGCATGCAGAATCTAAGTACCAGATACAATCTTAGAAGCAAAATTTACTGGATGCAGTAAATTTTGTCCTGCCTTTGTTATAAAAGGCATTTATTAAAGCTTCTGACTAGTATTTTAGTATTTTTAAACATCTGCAAAAATAATTTCCTATATGCAACAGATTAGCCATTGGCCAATAAGGGAATAATTCCTTGAAGCTAGAAGGATGGCCCTGTTTTAAAATTAAGTGTTTTAATGTTTTTACATGTGCATTTTGCAAAGAAGTTGCAAAGTAATTGGTTTCTGCTTGCTTTTCCCCACCTGTGTTTAATGCCACAAGCCATTAAAATCCAGCAGATTCTGAATTGTCACCTGTCCAAGCAACAGGGGGTTTCATCTCTTGGCAATTATATTTTCTTCTAATGAAACAAGTCTTCAGTGAACTGATTCCAAACTAATTTCTAAACAAATGTTTCTGTATTAATTTATTTGTTAAGCCAAACCTGTATAATTTAACAAAGGCTCAGTAGTACATTAGAAGTTCAGCATCTGCGACTTGTATTGGTAACATACTTATAACAAGCTGAAAACCTCAGTCTTCTCAAATTGTTACTGATTATATTGTTTAGGCAAAGTCAGGGTTTGGGAATCTGTAGTTTATGTAGCCTGACTTAAAAATATGCAAACACCAAACACAGCCCCTCCTCACTGGCTTGTCTGTTGTTCACATTACAGAACTCTGACCAAATCATTGCTAAAACTCTTATTGAAGGGGTTCTGGTGATAAGAGTTTATTTTAATTTGGCCCAAATATAGATGCTAACAGGAGCTGCTTTTTATACTATTTTTCTCTCACACAGGTGCATTCTTATTAACTACTTTGTATAACCAAAGAAATTTGAACAAAAAAGAAATAAAAAATTCATTTTCAACTGGATCAGTTCCCTGATGTGACTGACAAAGTCTGTCATAAATGGGAGTGCCAGCACAAGGCTTGAGGTGGAAGTGAATGCTGAGTATGGACCTGTTTCTATTTTAGCAGTAATACAGGTTCCTGAATTAAAGCAACTCTGTAAGCATTTTTAAAATTTGCCACAATACTTTGTTTCCATCTGTTTGGTAGTGAAAGCTTTGCTCCTGATGAATGTTCTGTCCTTGCCATCTGAACTCCTGATTTTATTGCCTACTCTACGTTCTTATGTCCTTCACTGCAGTTCTGAAATGTGGGGAAAGCTTTTGTGGAGCATCCCATCCTAATTCAGAAAAGCAGTTATATTCTCAGGTCCCAGCTTGGGTTTGGGGTTTTTTGGGTTTGTTTGTTTGTTCCTTTGTTTGGGGGGCTTTTTGTTTGTTTTTCCCCAGTGTTCATAAAGATCACCCATTACTGAGTAAATACTGATTTTAGTCTTGTTATTTTGCATGGGAAACACAGAGACAATCTTTGAAGACTTACCAGGAAGTTTTTATTTTTTTTTCTACTTTTTCCCTTACTGAGCATTTAAAAAATTTATCTAAGCTCTTTTCTCTGAGCACACTAGAGAAACTGAAATATTAATAGATCATATTTTAATAAGCATTTTCTAATAAGACTGGCAAAGCAAGCTCTTTTGGTACTGTGCATTTATTTCACACCACTCTCCAAGCAGTGGTCAGAGTTGTTCTTTGGTAGAAATCTTAGGTTCTCCTATTAAAAATTAATGCAAATTGTTTTTCGTTCCCCAATAATCACAGAATTGAGCTGTCCTTTTGGAACAACCTTGTAAGAGCTCATGAAAATCACAAAATAGATGAAAAACAATTATTTCATGAGCTTACAAATACTTTTTTTTTCTTAAGTTTGGAAGTGCCTGAGCACACTGAACAGAAGATTCATTTAGAAGTGGATTAGAGACATTTACATCTAAATGCTTGGTGCATACTAATAAACTCATACAATTTTGGTATTCTCTCCACAAGAGAGCAGATAAAGGCACAAAAATGTTGTAGATTTCAGTTACTTATTAATGAAGTTTTTATTGGAAATTCTTACTTGGGAATTTCCAAAAGTTAATTATTTGCCAAATATTTTACAAGTGAACTCATTATTGTGCATTCTTAATGGTTAAATGGCAACTTGAATTAACTTGAGCTTTTCTATTGTGAACTTCTATCTTTCACATAAACAAGCTGGTTTTCTGTTGTCTTACTTGGGTATAATCACTGTCTGCATTGTAAATGGGAAGCAGTTCAGTTTCCTGAGTGCATTCAGGTGCTAGTTTTTTATGGATTTAGGTAGAAATTACATGACTGCATAAAGTACTTAATAACCTCTGTTATGCTCATGTCTATCATTAAACATGTCCACAGAGCTTCAATGCTCATTAAAGAAAGTTTATGCTGATAAATCTATTCCTGTGCTTCTAATACAGCACTGGGAAAGTTCCCTTACAAGCATGTAAGGTACCTGCAAACTTACTGAGCTTGTAGGATTTGCATTATTAATTTATGGAGTATGATTTCAGCCATCCATTGCCTCTAGAACTTACCAGGTGTTTATTCTGATGAAAATATTGCCTGTTGGCATTTTAATATGTTTGTGTGCCATGCTCCATCTCTGTCTATATGTATTCACCTCTGTATGTGTCTGTATATATAAAATACTGCTCAGTTCCCTTAATTGTGCAGCATTGCTGTGTTCAGTCAGTATTGTTAGAGTTGTTGAAAACTGCTCAGTCTGTATCACCTCCTGCATTAATAAGGTTGTGGTCCTTGATGCTACTCAAATCAGCCTTCTTTGAAAAGTTACATATTACTACCTTTATAAGATAAATAACCTTGATCCTGTGAGGCAAGGCACCAAAAGTTACAAAAATATTGTCGTGAAAATGGTGTGGAGCATCCCTTATTTTCGGAGGTTAGTGATTGGGGATTGTTTCAGGTTTTGCAGAAGCAAATTTCCTCAAAGCCTGCTGCGGGGTGGCGTGGCTGCGGGCTGGGGAGAGCACAGCTGTGCTATCCAGTGCTCCCTCCTGCTGATCCCTGTGCTCAGCAGGGCTGGTCCTGCCTCTCGCCCTGCTCCCGCGTGTTCCCAGGCTCTGCAGTCAGATTGCATGTGCTTTTGGGAGATTTAGCAGAGTTTTTCTGAAGTTAAACAGTTTTTGAGGCTGTGTGTTAGGTGGAGGGTGTGTTAGCTAGATAGATCCTTCAGTATCTCCTGTTATTTTTGTGATTCGTGTATTCAGTGTAGAAATATTTTTATTAAACATGATTAAGCTTTCTATATAAGGGTGGCAACCTGTAATTTCTCCTCTGGTTTCCTGTCAAAGTTTAAACAAACTGCTCCTGTCTCCTGAGATCATTCTTTGACTCTTGGAGTCACATGGAAGTGTTGACTGCTGTTCCGTGTCTGGAACAGCTTGTGACTGTTTACTGGAAAAAAGCAGCAGCTACATTGTAGAAATGTGCAGTGTAGTATCTCTGAATAGCTCTGTTGTTTTGTGTAGGAGAAATCACCTACTCAACTACAAACACTAGAAGGGTTTGTTGTGCAAGTCCTGCACTTATTACTCACGTTGTTTATCTGCTTTCCTAAATTTTCATTTTGAAAGGTTTGCTCCTTTTTATATTGCTCATTATAGATGTCCAAATGAGGGATAAAAGATGTGTCACGTAAAACTCCAAACCTGGATTAAAAAAAAAAAAAAATCATTAATATCTAGAGGTGTTTGGAAACCACATCTATTACATTTGCAAACTTTCTCATGCTTTGGCTGAAACTGGTGTGCACACATTCTCTGTCCTGCCATACCTTAATCTTTAAGTTCTTTAAGTTCCAAATGAACAGTTCTGTGTTAGGGCTGTAAACCTGAGAGCAGAAGATAAGCTAGGCCAGAAAATCCAGATTGTATTTGTGTTGGATGGAATGAAACTAAATGCAGTTGCACTAAAATAGGATTAGAATTAACATGTTGCAGTGTAGCCACACAATTATGAGGAATGAAGGAGGGAAGTAAAAAGGACTGGCTTTGGAAAGAGAGTGAGTGATGCTAGCAGGCATATTATAAACTGTAGTAAATTCAAATTGAAGATGTGTGAATGTATTTAATTTCTTTACTGTTTGGTTACATCAAAGCAATGAAGTGCTGAAATAGTTTGATAATAGTAATTTGTTTTTAGAAGTGTCTCTTATGTGATAGTAAAAAATATTATACTTGGTAACAGTTAAGTGAGTGTTACCAAAAAAAAAAAAAAA
>WEIU01017782.1:1232548-1272815 GCA_013389925.1 Aegithalos caudatus
AAAAAAAAAAAAAAAAGCCATGGAAGTTGCATTTCATTTCATGGTGTATTTAGCTCTCCATATTTTTTATTAGAAATGCAGTGATACACTAGCAATACAGAGAGAGAGGAGAATAAAAATCACTTAAAACTCAGTTTGTGAGGAGGTTGTTTTTCTTCATACACAGGAGATGACTTAGAACTTCACATTGAATAGCTGAAGACTTAATACCAACACTGAGGAGAAATTGCTTCAATAAATGGTTTGGGCTTTTGCAGTTATTTAAGCAAATAGATTATTTGAAGAAATGCTGGGCATTAAGAAGTTTCAGGCCAGACCATGCTAAGTATTGAAACATTTTCATTATAATGTTTAACAGAAGTAGGGTTTGTCATTCTCATGTACCCCATTATAAGACATTGTTTTCAGCTGCTGTGGACTTGGATGAACTTTTAACCATTTGTACTGAAGCTGTCAGAATTAGATTTTTTTATTTCCATATTCAAAAACTTATTTAAGCACATTTTAGCACTGTTTGAGGAAAGACTTTAAAGCCCTAGGAGATCTGTTTATAGACATGTTCACAGTTCCTGCCACTTCTGGCATAGAATATTCATGTATATATCACAGGTCAATGAAACTTGTCTCCTTGCATCTTCAGACAGTCCCAGAACACAGATCATGATTCTGGCAGCTCAAGGCTACAGACCTAGACTGAGACATTTTTATAGCTGAACAACTGGGCCAAAAGCAGAGATATTGCTGCTGCTCTTAGTGACTTCCAGGCAGATCCCTGATGGAATCAGGGGCAGGAGATCCAGTGGGACGGGTAGGACAGCTGGGTGAAATAGCTCGGGATGAGGAGCACGTGCAGGGCCTCGAGACAGCAACAGGTGTCTGGGACACTAAAGACACTCCTCTCAAGGTATGGTTACTTGGCTGCAGTGATAGCCACCTGAGAAAAGACCTGCTCCACAGCAGGAGATAAATGGGAATTCATTCCAGGCTGTGGTTATACTCCTTGGACATGCAGTGAGTGATTCCTTCCAGGACAGCTGCCCCAAGAGCTGCTGTTTCCATGACTGGGAGATGGCATGTCAGGCAACTGCGACTAAACGTGCCAAACCTAGTGTGAGCAAATGAGGCTTCAGCAATCTTTAGTCCTTAGCTGCTTCTAAGCAAAATCTCAGAGCCAATATGGAATTACACTTTACTTGGAACACACTTGTACTCCCACGCTATTTATGGTAGACAGCAGCAGCAGGAGGTGGTTGATCTGATGACAGAAGTGAAAGCCCTGTACAGGAATAAAAGGAATTACCAAGTTAGATTTCTGAAGGAAGAGTTACTGCTTAGTTTTCAGAAATATTGGCTGTGGAACTGAAAAGTATTTTGTGTAGTGATTTACTTTTTCTTTTTAAATCTCATTTGCCTATTTTTTTTTTTTTTAATTTTGTAGCTTATGCTAGACCAATTAGCTTTTTTTTTTTCTTCTTTTGGATCTTCTGTTTTATGAAGGAATTCAAGAAAATGTCTCTTTCATTAGACAGTCACAGTAATAAGTTGGAAATGTACTTGTGTTCTGTTTTTTGAATTCACCTGAAAATGTCTTTATAAATGCAAAATTTTATGTGGCCTGATGATTCTGAATTCAGAAAGTTCATAAAACTCTCTGAAATCAGCCAGCTAATTTCAGTTTTTAAAATAAATACTAGCTGAAGTGCAGGAATGCATGCTTGTTTAAAGGACAGTGTTGTTGAAACCAATGAGTTTTTAATAGTGGAGAACCACAGATCTTCATCTCTGGATCTAAGGGAAGTGGTACATGGTTTTGTCGGGTTTGACTGTGGCTTGGGTTTCCTGTGGGGTTTCTTTTGGTTTTTGTTGTTTGAGGTTTGTTTTGGTTTTGGTTTTAAGTTGGTTGGGTTTTTTTGTTGGTTTTGGGTTTTATTTTAACAATGCAGTAGCACAATATTGTCCATTTTGGAATGGTGGTTTTCTCTTTTCCCTGGAGTGGTGTTAGTTAAACCCCATATTTACCCAGAAGAGGTGAATAACTTGAAACTGGGTAAAGAGTTAGGGTTCCTTGGTACTACAGACTTAAAATTGTGGTACCTACAGGATTTATATAGGCTTCTCTTTTCCCCTCCCTTTCTTCTGTTTTAGGTGAAATTGTGGTGAACGAAGTAAATTTTGTACGAAAGTGCATTGCAACAGACACGAGCCAGTATGACCTGTGGGGCAAGTTGGTTTGCACTAACTTCAAGATTTCCTTTATTACGGATGACCTGATGCCACTGCAGGTTGGTTATTGCTCACATGGGTGCATCATGAACGTGATAAGTGAAATTATTCACACAGTCAGTCTGTCTCCTATCTGATATGAATGAATGCCTTCTAAGCAGCCTACAGGATGAGGTTCCTCTGTCCTGTTCTGATGTGTTGCTGTTCCATCCATTCATACCAGAACAAGAGCAAGTTTGTACAGAAGCACATCCACCTCCATTCACCTCCATGTATGGAGCCTGCCCCGGGAGGTGGTTTTACAAAGGCAAAGCAGGAATTGTACACAGATACACAGTTCCTCCTCAAAGGAGCTGTTCACAAATGTCCCTTGGACTAGACAAGTGTCAGATCAGCAAAACTCTTCATGTGGTGGAGTTCTGTTGGTGTTGCTGATGGCGGGCAAAGTAACCATGGAATGAGTTTTCATGGTAGATGAAGCAACAGGAGGAGGGGAGAAGAACTCTTCTGCTTTGTCAAAGCAGAACTCACAACATTCAAAACCACGATCAGTTTTTGAGCAGCACAGCACACAACACTGGAAATCCAAGTAGTGAGCTGCATGATATTTTCAGTAGAGTTTGCACTTCCATTTGGGGCTTTTAAAGGAAATGTTCCATTAACTAAAGATCTGTAAAGCTCTGAAAGTAGATAGGTGCTTATTCAGTAATGGTTAGGAGGTTTGACCAAAGCTACTTCCAAAAGTTAATTTTTGGCATGAAATAGTTGTCAAAACTTGTCCCTGAAAGTAGAATTAATATTTTTTCTTTCTATACTTACAAAAGTAATAATAATCAGAGATTTCTTACATCCCATATATATATGTATATTTTACACTTCAAATTATATTGAATTTGTAACAGTAATTTTTGATACTAATCCAGTGCAAATAGGCAGGTTATTTTGCATATTCCACTGGGGTTTCTAAACTGCTGGGTGTGTAGTTCAGCAACCTCTAATTACCTGGGAATAGGCAAGGGTGGTATCTGTCAGAAAAGCCTAGGCATGCCTGATTTTTATCATAGTTTCTTCAAAGTTGTGCTGTATATCTGGCTGCAAACTGCAGAACTGCAATTAATGGCTGTGAGTTCATGTGTTTCAGAAATTCCATTATAAAAACCTCCTCCTTGGTGAACATGATGTCCCACTCACATGCATTGAGCAGATTGTCACAGGTATGTCAAAAATAGTTAAGTACAATGACAGGCTTTGTTCTTATTCAGTATGAAACTGTTACCTGCTCCTTAAGTTCTGCAGAATTGTTGACACTTGAGGTTTTATGTCATTAATCTTCCCTGATATGAAGTATTTGGTTTATTTAAATTTGAGTAAAAGCCTCAAATGCTGAATAAATCTTAAGGTACCGTGCAGGAGACTTAGCTGGGTCTATTTTTTTAAGACTTTATAACTACCATACTGAATCAACAGGTGCTGTAGGAGAGGTGTTATAGCAGTACAAAATTTTGTTAGGACCGTTTTTACATTGAATCATCTGAATCTCTGCCACTGAAATACACTAGATTGCAAAAAGCAGAGAGGTTTTACAGTTAGATATAGCCAGGATTTCTGACAAGAGAAATTGTGTAGTTTTCAATCCTCTCTAATTCTTAGCAAGTTAATAGCTGGTGATCTCCAAAAATCTGCAAATGGCAATCAACATCTTAATCTGAAAAAGCAAAATACTTCTTGTGGAGAACCAGGCTTTGATTCATTGGATTCTTTAGACTAACCTATATGTTAAGAATATTTTAATCTTTTAATTGTAGAATTTCATAAAAGTGATAATATTTCAAATTTTGTTTATGGCATGGGCTGTTAAAAACTTCGTTTTCTGACTGTAGGTAATTTAAATTATTGGTTATAAGTTTTCAATGCCCAAAGTTGGTTGTGATCACTGTGAAAAGATTTGTGTGTATCTGAGGAAGAACATGATGAAGAAATGACATATATATATATATTTTTTTACAACAGAGGTGCTTTTGACTTTTTATATTTTCTTGCACTGGCCCACATTTATTGCCCCTTTTCTAAAACATGAGATTTACCCTACGTTTAGTGAAACATAAGCTTTTGCTAACAGGAATTGACAGATTTTCTACCTGAATCAAAATGTGCCAATAAATAAACTTCTGGTAGCAACATTACTGTATCTGTTTGTGCATTGAACAATCTTGTTTCCCTTCAGAACACAGTCAAATAACTTTGTCTCTTCTTTGCAGTGAATGACACCAAGAGGAAGCAAAAGGTCCTTGGTCCCAACCAAAAACTTAAATTTAACCCAACTGAATTAATAATTTATTGCAAAGACTTCCGTATTGTCAGATTTCGTTTTGATGAAGCAGGTCCTGAAAGTGCAAAAAAGGTATTATTATCTTGTATGAAATCATTACATATAGCAACAGCTGTGCTGATAAGAATATTTTGTATTATTACGTTTTGACAGAGAAGTGGGGAGAAGAGTTGAAAATTATTCCCATGTTACAGGAGAGTAGACATTTAGAGTCAAATCTATTGGGGAAAAAAATTAATGTGATGTTTTAACTGTTCAGTATCATATAAAATAAACCAGTATTTCATGTCATATCTGTTGTACTTTTAAAAGAAGTTACTAGTTTATTAAATCTTTTTAAGGACTGGAATCAGAATGTTGCATTGCAGATGTACACCAGATGTTTGCATTTTTATGGAAAATGTTTCAATCTTTAATACATTTTCTGAAAGTCCTAATCTTACTTTACCCAGCGGTTGAGTGTGTACCGCTTTATGGATATCCGTAGTGGTGTCACACAGCAAGTTCTCCAGCAAGCTCTTGGAATCAGCATTTTGTCCAATTTGCATGGACCTGGGCTCTTTCTCAGCATTTTATTAGAGAAATGTACCCCTTGTACCCGTCCTGGCAGGGGGAAGCACTTGTGTCTGTCCCTGGCTGGAGCTTCCCTTCCTTGCCCCGTGCCCGTGTGCCGCAGGGCCCTGCGCGCAGGCTGTGCTGAGTGAGCTGTGCCCAGCAGCGCCCCTGACCCCTGTCGGAAGGAATGACCCACTTTGCTCTCAGAGCTTAACAATTCCCCTTCTCAGTGGGATCAGGTTGGAGTTTAGCCCTGTAAGTCCCGAGGGCCATCTGCCCAGGCAGATCTGTGTGCAGTTACTGACCCACAACTCTGAGCTCAGCCCCTTCACCTTCCCAGAGACGCGCGGGCCGGAGCCGGTCATGAACCACCCTGCTCTGGCTGCCCCCCTGCCTGCTGCCTGTGCTGGTTGGAACCTTCCACGTTTGGCTGTCTTTCAGCAATCGTTGCCTTGCACGGCTTCTCCAAAATCCCCCTGGAGCAGCCGTCTCCTGCAATATCTTTACAGCAACTGTTTCTAATTGGCTGTCACAGCAGAGCAGAGTGATTAGCCTGGAGGAGGAGAGAATAAACTCAGCATCTCATTAACATTCTTTGTACTGCATTTTCTTATGCAAGAGCAAACAGTGAAACCCTTTTATGAAGGCCTTTACATTAGGCATTTATAATTACGTGGTCTTAGATGGTTTCTTCTCATAGGAAGAACAGCTAGGTCTAGAGAACCACGGCCTGTGTGGTTATAGAGCTTGTTCTGGTGGTGATCAAAAGTGTAACAACTGCCATTTTCAAATACCACAATGTGCTCATTAGTGGAGAGGAAGAAAACTTGTACAGATATCAGCTGTGTGGTTACTGTTGCAGTTTCTATGCATCTACTGCAGCTTTGTGTGGGTGTAGCACAGAAGCACTTCTACTGAAGGGGGATCAGGTTCAGCTAATCTAATTGAATGTTTCCATAATAATATTATTCTGTTAGCATTAAAATAAGTTTTCCTTATCAGGACTTTGCTTAAATTATTTTGGGGTGCCAGTGAACACGTCTAGAGTGGTCTTACACAGCTTATTGAATGAAGTTGTTTTGTTCTTTCTGACATTTAGATGGCATGCTGGCACCACAGTATGGAAAGATTTTTATCTGGTTTCTGTTCCCGCCCTTCAGGTAGTACCTATTAGCAAGGTTGTCCTGATGTTTAAAAACAGAAGACAGTGATCAGGCCTCCTTAAAGTTCTGAAGCACCTCTTTAATCTGTATTTACATCCAACTGTTTGTACAAGAAAATTTTGGTAGCTGTCTACTTGAAAATAACTGTGTGTGCATAACTTTTGTAGAGAAGACCAAGACTTAGTGTAACTGAGTTCTGATGTGAGGAGAAGCCTGCTCTTGTGCTGAGGGTGCATTGCTGTCTTACTGAGAGAATGCCATAGGAGAGGACTGACCATGGAATTGGGGTTCTGGATGGAGGGGCCTGTGGACATCATCACCTGGTCCACCTTTCTCTTCAGACTTGCCAAGCTTAGATCAGGCTGTAATTAAATGTCATCTTAGTAATACACAGGAGTAGCACTCTATAAATAAAGGCTTGGTAGGTCAAAACAAAATATCTACCTACTAAAATTTGCTTTTCACATACAGGAATATAAATGTCTCTCGTTGAGAGATGGTTGCAAATGTTCTGTTTAGAGCAATAGTTACATAAAAACAATACTCATGGCAATGTTTCAAAACGAGCTTTAAATATATGGAATAGTTAGAAGGACAACAGATGCTAACTTTATGCAGTTAAGTAATTTGTTTCAAGCATAGTTCATTGCACGTACTGAAATACTCAGCAGCATCCAGTGACATAAATTGGTGTTGGCAAAGAGAGTGTAATCTCTTCCTAAGGAAGTGTCTATTTGCTGAACAAGGCATAAGGGAGAATAACTAATTAAGCTGCCTTACTAGAATAGAGATTATTCCAAGTCTCTTTCTGAGGATCTCGGAAAGATCCTCTTTCCAAGGATCTCTTTGGATGCTGTGAAAAGAAGGATCCAAGTTTGAAAACAGGCTTCTGACGTGGACAGTCTGACAGACTTGACTACACATAGACACATGGGTAATGTTGGCAGAACTTCCAGAGGTGTTTTTCTTTGCCTTTAAGCAGAATCATTGTGAGAAGACATTAATTTATTTTCAGGCAAATTATCATGGAGAAGCTTAAAAATCAGTTCTGTTAGAAAAATACCCGCAGTACTTGTTGCAGCCAATACATGCTAATAAAATACTGGCTCAGTATATGACTCATTAGTCAGCCAGGTAAATATTTTTTTCCTCATGTTTATTAGTGGATATTTGGGAAACAAGCATTAAGGAAAAATAGAAGGAATGGAAATTTGCAATCACCACTGTTTAGCAGTTTAATTTTGTTTTGTCTCTAAAATAAAACGATAGAGTCTCCAAAGGAAGGAAAACCAGATGGGTGTGGGAGGAAGTGGAGGATGGGGAAGCAAGGGTAAGCAAGTTGGGGAAGTCTTAAGTCAGGTGGTGCAAAAAAAAGAAGCATTTCACATTCCTTAGAGGAAAGGAATTTTGTTCCAAAAATGACTGCAAACAGTCAAACTGAAAACTGCTATTTTTTAGGCACTGCAGTATTTGACATTAGACTGAGAAAATAAAAAAGGTGAGGCTGTAGTTCTTCTGAGTGTTAGGTGCTGGCCTCACCGTGCACATGGATCTTGGCAGCGCCCCAGAATGGCACACACCCTGTGCCTCCATGAGTGTATCTCCATTTTCTCATCCCTTTCTCATCTGCAAATTCCCTCAGTTGTTTTCCTTCAGGAAGCTTTTTTGAATGAGTATGAGAGCCATTTCAGAATCACATGCTCAATCAAAACAGAAGAATTTTTTTTAATCTCAAATCTTGTTTCCTGTGCAATCAAAAGTAGCCTTTCCTACGTCATAACACTTGGGATGGAGGGGAACTTTTTTTTTACCTAATTGTTATGAACAATAATATGAAACTCTTAAGGGTTTTGGGCAAACAGTCCTGACCCTTTCTAATGTGTTCCTCCTGCCTCGCCAGCTCTGTTATCTTGTTCTAATTGTTTATACAGATCACAAAATTGGTACTGTTTCAAGGCACTGAGAAATGTATAAAATACTGTCTGTGAAGGGGATGAAGAAAACTTTTCTTAGAAGTAAACTTACAGAATCACAGAATCAGAATGGTTTGGTTTGGGTTGGAAGGACCCTTAAAGCTTATCCATTCCACTCCCCTGCCATGGGCAGGGACACCTTCCACTACACCACATTTTTCAAAGACCTGTCCTAGTCTTGAATACGTCAGGGATGGCACAGCCACAACCTCCCTGGGCAAAGGTAAAAGGTATTTTTAAAAATACTGATAAATTTTAATTATTCTTTTAATGCTGAATGCTTATTTTCCCAATAGGTTTTCTAGCCTAGGAAAATGAACAAAACCTGTTTGTGGGACTTGATGTAGTCATGCTTGTGTGACTTTCTACCATAGGTGTCTGCTTGGGATAGGAACTGCAGTAGCAATGGAAAACAGTATTTTTCCAGAGAGTTCATAAGCCAGGGAGCCTGGCTTAAGGAAGGAGGGAAAATGCAGGGCTGTGCTAACTTAGCACATCTGAGATGTTGCTGTTCACAACTCCTCTGCAAGAGCATTAGCAATACTTTGGAGCTCTTGGCCTTGGTAAAATTCCTGCTGAAGAGGAGGGTGTGCCCTGAAAGTATCATTTATTTTTCTCAGGGGTTGAGCAGGAGACACTGACATAGGGAAATGGCTTTTGTACTATGAAATAACTACAGCCATTGTGTTTAGTGCTTTTAATAAATGAACTTTCCAACAAGCAGCCTATTCTCTTGTTATTTGTCTGAGCCTAAATATCTTCAGTTTTACACAATTGTAAATTGGCAAGAATACCAAACATTTTTGAGTTTGATATGAGAACGCTTCCTGTAAAACATGTTTGTCTTCCAACTTAGAACGTTCTACTTATGGCCATAATCTGCTGAGATCTGTGGAATGTGCTTGTCTTCTGAATCTCTGAGACAATAAAGCTATTATAGGGATTTAGTGAGGAATAAACAGAAAATTAGTATGTCTTTAGTACTTGCTCAGTGTATCTATGAGTGGAATTTTTCTAAAATGTAGAAATAGAGACAGTAGCAGGATAAATCTATCACTTTTTAAAGTAAGAGAAATAGAGGTCCTTAACCTGTGGGTGGACTGTTACACCCATGTAATACATGGTGTGAGATACATCTATTCCATGGAACACCCAGAGTATTTTCCAGCTCCTGCTTTATTGAATAGCACAACTATGGTCTCATATTTTTTGTGGGGAACTGGATCTGGATGGTTACTATCTGCCCCCCACCATTTTATTCCTCTTTGCACAATGCACACATACTTCATTTTTCAAATGTGGCAATCAAATGACAGAGATTTCAGCTGCTGCCTATTTAAAAATAGGTTTTACTGTATTTCTGTTGTGGTATTTGGCAGCACAATGGAATTTTTTTCCTGCAGTTTGTCCCAAAGCCTTGAGAGTAGATTAGCATATTGAAAGGCTTTCAACTTTCACTCCATAAATGAAGATGAGGAGTAGCTCTGCTGGAATCAGTTACTGTAGAGAAAAGCTACATTGAAAAATGGAAGTCAAAATGTGCATATACACAGATTTCCATTTTGTCTCATTGTGAGTGATAGCTTAGAAGTGGCCAGGTATTGAATAGCTGGCTTCTTCTGCTTTGGTTCATACACTGAAATCAGAAGATTTAGTAAAATGTGCATGGTTGCCAGTTATGTCATTAAAAACTTTATCAAATCCTGGAAATGAGCTCTTAAATGTTCATTAGGAAAGTTCTGCTCTACTGTTCTTGAGGGATGCTTTTACTGTTTGGGTTTTTGGGGGGTTGTCACCTCTGGAATGTTCTGTCCTCTATTTTCCTTTGCAGTTTCATTGTAGAACTGAATGTGTGGGGAGAACAGTTAAAGAAACTGTTGTTCTAAGACTCGAGTGGAATTTTTTTGTTGAGTGTTTGTGAAATAACATTTCCAGCTCAAGTTAGTCTACTGTTTTATAAACAATGAGGACTGTCCCTATCAAAAACCATTAGGGCTTTTCTCAAATCTTTTATCTTTATTAGTGAATATCAATGTTCAAAGACAGAGACTAGAAATGCTGGATGAAATTTCAAGTCTAGGATCTAATCCTAAATCAAGTGCTGCACTCTTAACTTGAATAATCTTAGGGCAAGAACAAATAAGGTTTTTTTAAGTCACACATGAAAAACCTCCTGGCCCAACTGACAACTTTGTAACCAAAGTATCTGTCAAATGCTGTTAAATACTGATACCATTTTTTAGTTCAGGACATGCCTGAACTGTTAATTGTTCGTAATTGTCCCGGTAAAATTCCATTATGTTACTTTGTGTTTTTCCCCTCTTCCCTAAGCACTGACTGCTGGCTGCTGTCAGAACAGTGCTAGGTTAGACCTTCTGAACAGACCCTGCATGCTCTTAGGTTCTTCTGCTGGATTGATAAGTATTCTTTTCATTAAAGAAAATATCAAAAGACTGATTTTTTGCATTGTCACAGTTCTGCATATTTGACACTGTTACAATTAAAGGACTATAATTTTTTGTCTATATAGATATATAAACAACAGTAATAAATGTCTCTTTCCTAGGTGTGCCTTGCAATAGCTCATTATTCTCAGCCAACGGATCTTCAGCTTCTCTTTGCATTTGAGTATGTTGGGGAAATATATCATAATCCAGGTAAGGATGAAAGTACTTGGATTGTGCTTTTTTTCCTGTTTTGTAGTATGTATTTTTAGCAAGACTTCTGTCCAGAAGCAGTGGCAAAAAGCATTTAAGGCTTTTCACCAAGGGTAACAGAATCAGCTTGTTCTGCACCCAACCTCTTTCTTATGTTTATAAGTCATTCATTGGGATAGACATTAATGATCAAAATCCAAAGAAATGTCTTTCCTGTCTGAAACAAAGTCAAACTGTGCCAGCATGAATACTCCTAGTTCTCAGTTCATGCTTCCATCCTCCTGTTGTGTGTCTCTGTTGGTACTCGGGGTACCCAGTGAATGTCCCATCAGGCAGGCTTGCTCACCTGCCCTTCTTTTGGGAATAAGTTTCTCTTCTGGTGGTATTGCAGGAGGATTTGTGCAACTTGGGACTCCATACCTTCTTTCCTAGAGGCTTACTAGGCAGTTCTTACCACTCAAAACCTCCACCACCCCTGCTGAGTTGGAGCACACCCTCTCTGCTCAAGGCCAATCTCCAACTGAACCTTGTCAGTTAGGTAAGCCTGCAAAGATGCCTTTGGAACTTGATTTCTAGCGTAACGCTGTGCGGTCACTGCCGAGTGTTCCCCAGCTGAGAGCCATCAGTTGTAGGGTGACAAGGCTCCCCACAGAGCGTGCTGCTGCTGCAGAGCTGTGCTACTGACATCTGAGCTCAGCAGCTGGCACTAGAAACCACTGATCTGCCTGTTACAAAACGTGAACCTTGTGGAAATATGAGATCAGGCCTTCAAATTTGCAAAACGATGCATGATTTTCATCCAGGTGCCTCTATGAATGCCCTGTGCATGCACAAGAATAAGTGTGCATGTGATTATGTTGCACACATAATTAAACATGGAATTTCTTACTTCATAAAGCTTGGGCAATTATTGAGGTCCATGTATTTTCATGTTATAAAGTGCTAGGGAGGAAGCCAATTTGCAGATAAAATTGCAATAAAATGTTAGGTTGTCACTAAGTTGCCTTTACTCTGTCCTTAAAATACCATTTGCTCTATGGAAAAATACCTAGTGGAAGAATTACATAAGGTGGGTAAAAATGTTCCTCTGGAGCAGCAGACCAGAATGGCAGAGTTGTTCTGCCATTCTGCAGTTCCTAAGAGAATTTCAAATTCTTTTGGGTTGGGTTGGGGTGTTCTTGTTGTTGTGAACCCTGGTGTTTGTCCCATAGATCTCTGGCTTTGCTCTTGCAATTCCAATGCTGTTTAATAACTCTCTGTCCCTGCTGCTCCAAGGAAGGTAAAAGGTGAAATGCTGTCTTTGTGCTTCCTGAGGAACATAAAAAGCCTGCATTGCTCTGGTGTTTGTGTATGTTGTTCTTTTTCCCAGGCTATATTTGATAGTTATATATCCTGCCATTAAACAGGAAAATGGACTCTTTTTGTAGTTACTGTATTTCTCTGTTTACTGTCTTTGAAGAACTACTTCAGTCTGATTTTGGGCCTGTTTTCTTCTGAAAATGCCAAGTAGTCAGAGTGCCAGTGCAAGAATGAAGTTGGTAGAGAAAGCAGAAACCACACAGGTTATGGGATGTCAGCAGAGCTGGGATGCTGTTCTGCTTCCTTTGGGCAGGCTTTTGCTATGGCTCAGAGCTTTCATGGGGGAGGTAACAGGGCTGAATTTCAGTTTATTCCATCTCCATCTAAAAATGTACTTCAAGTGTCAAGAATGTGATTTCTGTTTGACACAGCTGACTGTCCCCTTGGCATCTAGAGAATGACCAGCAAATGAGATCCTTGTGTAACAGCCTCTCTAAGCTCCTGGGCCCTAGGAGATGATAGGCATCTTTTTGTGTGGATATGACTCTGTATAGAAACCCAAATATTTTAACATGGCCTTCCATTTATTTTATTTGCTGTTAGTACAGCAGTCATTTAAAGTTGCTGAAATTATATAAGTTTTATTTTGCTTTCTTGACATGGTAGCTATTAATGGGTAGCCTATAAAGGGTTCATGTTTTTAAAACATTGCAAACTTTGGCATATTGAAAAAGGAAAGCCTGTGACTGTAGATAACATTTGTTCCTGAATATTAGTATGCTTTGGCTTCTATCAAGCAGCATAGCAGGCCAATTTTATTTTGCTTTTCTAATGAAATTTCAGGGAAAAAATACATTGCCATCTTCATGTATCATCAAGCTGCCATTATATCACCTCTTTCTTGTAATACAACAGTAGGTAATACAGATAATACTAGACCCGATGCTAATGGCTTATTTTTGTAATTAGGAAGGTGAAAAGTTTTATTTTTATTTATTTTTTTAATGGTCATTGATGACTTTCCTTTTCCTAGCAAAGAAGGTGAATGGCATAGACCCAGGAGGTGGTGGCGGTGGCATCGGCAGTGCCAGTGGTCAGCAGACTCCCCTGTTTGAAACTTACTCGGATTGGGATCGAGAAATCAAGAGGACAGGTGCATCTGAGTGGAGAGTGTGCTCAGTCAATGAGGGTTATATGATCTCCACTTGGTAAGTGTCTCTTGGGACACCTGCAGGAGGGAATTGGGCTGTCCTGTCCTGTGTGCCCCACAGCCTCTCCTGCACCCAGCTGTGCACTGCACCTCTTAATTGTGCTGCTCTCTGGAGAGGTCCCCAGGTGAAAGATCCTGGCAGTCTTGTCCCTAAAGGAAATGTCATGTGCCTAAAGAAAGTGCCATGTTTTGGCATGCATTGCTTTGGTGCTTCTGTACTTCCATGTAGGACATGCAGTTTCTCACCAGTGTCCTCGGGGCTGTGCCGGTGCTGTGGCTGAGCCCTCACACAGAACAGCCTGGGACAGCCTCACTGAGCTGGTGACACAGCACTGCAGCAAGAGGGAGGATGGTAAAAAACACAGGGAAAAGTAACCTTTTGTTATTGTGTTTTTTTCCACAAGCCTTCCAGAATATTTTGTGGTTCCGTCTTCCTTAGCAGATCAAGACCTGAAGCTGTACTCCTACTCCTTCATTGGGAGGAGAATGCCTGTAAGTGTCCTCTTTGTTCTGGTACTGCTCCTGGTCATTGCACAGTATTCAACCTGGGGCTCTATATGCTAATTAACAGAGCTCTGTGCATAGCATTAAGGAAAAAATTGGTACAGAATAGCTCTAACTTGCACAATTTTGATGTTTCTTGTGTTTTTTTCCCCCATATTAGTTATGGTCCTGGAATCACCCTAATGGGAGTGCCCTTGTGAGAATGGCCAACATTAAAGATGTATTGCAGCAGCGAAGAATTGATCAAAGGTAAATTATTTGTTGTGCTACTCTTCAATCAGAGGATTAGGATGACACCAGTGGTGACTGTGACACAGCAGTGAGTGGCACTGGAGGTGGCTCTGTGTGACACCGCAGTGTTGTAGTGCAGGAACTTTGGAGAGACTGTTCTCTACATCTGGTTCTGGCATCATTTTTATTCAAGGCCATTCCAATTTCAAATACTGAATAATTTTTCAGATTTTAAGGTATATTTATTTTTTAGGGGGCTAATCATTCAGATGACAGAATTTATTGATAAAAGGATCAGATTTGCTGTAATAGAGCTTACACTGGTGGAGGTTTTCTAAGCTCCTTCAGCAAGACAGTAAAAAACCCCCTTCATTTGTGGCTTGGGAAATACAGTTCAATAGATTTAGTGTCACAGTGCACATGGTATTTCTGTGAAATACTTGTCATGCACTGTCCTTAATAAAAGACTGAAAGCATTTAGTGCCTTGTGTAGGTAGTTTATAAGCTTAGTAGGTTTTATTCTTTGGTTTAATTTGTAGTGTGACTTTTTGTAGTAGCACAAACACCTGCATTATGTGTTAGGCTGACCTGCTGAGTTTTAGTTGAAACCCTGTCAGATTTCCTGACTTCATAAACTTAATTTAACATAGGTAACTAAAAATGATGGAAAACTGAAAACTGAATAGAGTTATTTAACTGTTAGTCAGCCCAAGATTTCATTTCTCAAATGTGATGTTTTCATGATCTAGCATTTCCAATTTTTTGTTTTGTAATTAGCACACACCAAAAATGTTTGAGTCAGTAGCTTTATGGCAGGAGCAATGTATTTTCTGAATATGAACCAGTAAACTATTTTTTTAGAATGAGATGCATGTTTTATGTGGGTTTAATTGTTTGCAGTTAGACAGTGGCACATTTCTTGAAAGATTGTTTCTTTCCTCTCCAACAATAAACCTGCTGATTCTTCTCCTGCAGGATTTGTAATGCCATAACTCGAAGCCATCCCCTGAGAAGTGACGTTTACAAATCTGACCTGGACAAAAGTCTCCCCAACATCCAGGAAATCCAGGCTGCACACATCAAACTCAAACAGCTCTGTGTCAATGGTACGCTGGGTTTCCCTTCTTTTATGTGGCTTGTTATCCTGACATGCAGTGAATTCCAATTGACCTGGCTGACAGGGAATGTTACTGGAGTTGTTCTGCAATGTAATTACTGTCCCTGTTGCAGAGCCTTTTGATGAAACCGAAGAGAAGTGGCTGTCCTCACTGGAAAACACTCGCTGGTTAGAGTACATTAGGTTGGTATCGTTAATAGAATGATGTTCCATGGAATGTGCAAAGCTTCTGGCACTGTAAATGAGCAGTGCATCAGTTGAAGGATTCTTTGTTTTAATATATAAGTTAGGTAAATATAGATAACCCAAATATTTTTTCTTGTAGAGTGTGAATTTCTGTTAACTGTTAAATCACTTTCTTTTCCTGTCTAGAGCCTTTCTTAAGCATTCTGCTGAGCTTGTCTATATGATGGAGTGTAAGCACGTTTCTGTAGTTCTACAAGGTAATACAACGCAGAGCATGCTGTAATTATTTGCATTACTGTGATAATGAAGATAAACAGATTTAGATAAAATCAACTGTAATCATTATACATAAACCCCATGGCTTCTGAATATCTCGGGCATTTGGGGAACTAGAAGGGAAAATAATTTTGTTCTGTATCTGAACTGTAGGAGAGTCCTTAGCATCAAAGGAATATTTTGCTTTGAGTCTTTGTGGTTTTTGTTCTGATAATGATGATAGAATTAAAACCTTAGGGTGAACCTTTGTGCTGTGTTAATTGAGCTAATAGTGCCTGCATAAGCAGCATCAGTTTAATTCAGAGGTTCTGTGGACAAAGGTATTTCACTCAGTGCCCAATCCTTGTGTCTGTGCAAACAGATAGTTCAGAGGAAAATACATGGAAAAACTTGCTCATAACTTTAATTCTGTAATTTCTGTCATTTTTACAAGACGTCTTCAGCTGCTATATCCCATCTTCCCATGTAATAGCCTTCCAAAACTTGCTTCAGGGTGGAAAAACATTGAGAATTTCTAGCAGCATGAACACGCTCCTGCTCAGCACATCTTGGTTTAAGTACTAGGCAGTTGGGTGGATATTTTGTTCTTGATGAATGTACAGCTGTACTGGGTAGTGCAGGAACCCTTTCTATAGTATGAGTCTCAGTTTACGAAAAAAGAAGTGTGATTTTCTTCTAGTTTGTTTTTTTTTAAATTATGAGAACAATTGAAACAACTAAAAGTATATTTTAAAGGAAATTTTAAGAAAAGCATGGGACCAAGTAGCACCTTTTTGCTCTTTGAAATCTAATTCTGTATGTGTGCATTTACCTTATATATTCTGTACATTCTGTCTGTTATTCACAGAGGAAGAGGGACGGGACCTGAGCTGTCTTGCTGCTTCTCTCATCCAAGTCATGCTGGATCCCTATTTTCGAACAATTGTTGGATTTCAAAGCTTAATCCAGAAGGAATGGGTCATGGCAGGATATCAGTTTTTAGATAGGTGTAACCACTTAAAGAGATCTGATAAAGAGGTAAAACTGAATTGTATTTGCATGTGATCACAGTATCTGCTTGATGTCATCCTGAACATTTATTTGTACAGAAATCTAAAAGTAAAAATATGTTTTAATACTTTCAAATCTCATTATAACAGTATCAGAGGAAGTAAGTCTTTTCCAGGGTAGAGATATCTTTTCTTTACCCTCTATAGCTGTGTGAGAATCAGGGAAATACCAGGTGCAATCCAATGGGTTTTTATGTTGCTCCAGGGTTACACATGAAAGTGTCTCACTGCTACAAACACTAGCACAGCTCACATTTCAAATTGAAACCAAAGGAGGGGAGGAGTGGGGCTGGAGGGAGTAGTTCTGCTGTGTGTTTTACCCATCCCTGTTTCCATCCCTGCAGTGTTGTCACTGCAGTGCTTTCAGAGCAGGGAGCTGCTGGAGAAGCCCCACAGCTCCATGAGCTGACTTGGCTGCCAGGAGATGGAAGGAGGGGAGCACAGGACTCGGCTTCCAGCACTGTCAGCTCATCTTGTTTGGCCTCTTCTTGGCAAAGGAGGCACTGCTAACTGCAGGTGGAAGCATAGAGGACAGGTTAGGAACCTTTTTCAGGGACAGTGCCCAAAGTCACAGAACAAGAACATCCCCAGAGTGTGCAACCCACAGATAAACCAAGTGCACTGAGCACCAAGCAGAGAAAATACGTGAAGGCATAAAGAAATGAGATGCCAAGAGGGAAATAATGAAAAGCAGCTATTTTGGCCCTAGGAAAGGATATACTGAAGAGTGAAAATGGGATGGGGAAAATATTTCTAAAGCTTTATATAAATGATGGTTTATACTTTTGCCATTCTCAGGCTGCTATGGAAAAGAGCTAGAAAATGTGGTGAGAAATTAATGTGGCTGAATCATAAGCTCTGCAGTCATTTCAAACAAGGAAGTAAATACATTGTAGAAACAAGGCCAAGTGTCAAGGAAGCACTCATTTGAAAATTAGGAGGGACATAATAAGGGCAGAAAGGATTTTTGCAGCTGCACGAGTGTGAGGGGAGCCCAGGAAAGAACTGACTGTGTTTTTACACAGAAGGGAAAGCTGTGTAAAGGTAGTGCTGAGAAAGTGGCTAAACAGGAACACAGAGTGTAACAGTTGCAGAGAGTCATGAAAAATGCAAGACTCCAAATAGTTTACCCTATGGTTGAGTAATGTACCAATGGTACAGCCAAAGAAATCGGTATGATTTGGGGAAAGCCTATGTTAAATCTGATAATTTCTTGTTTCTTTTCCCAGTCTCCTTTGTTCTTGATGTTCCTTGACTGTGTTTGGCAGCTGCTGGAACAATACCCAGCAGCCTTCGAGTTCTCTGAGGTGTACCTGACCATCCTGTACGACAGCGCCCGCATCTCCTTGTTCGGCACCTTCCTCTTCAACTGCCCTCACCAGCGAGTCAAGGAAAGCACTGTGAGTAGGAGGGGCTGCACCTGCTTGTCCCTGCCCCCCTGGAAATAACAACATCCCAGCCAATTCCTGTGTGTCCTTCAAATGGCCACGCTCTGTTTGGGGCAAAACACCCAGGTCCCCAGGTGAATACAGTCATCACGACTTTCAGGTGACCTCTGCCGAGACAGTGACTATTCAAGAACAAAGTCTATTGAACTTCTTTGTTGGTTTTTTTTTTCCCTAGGAAAAAGTTGCTACTCTACATTGTTATTTGTACTCCTCTAGGAAGCAAATCTGTGTCTGGAACCCAGAAAATAGAATGACAGGCAATAAATAGAATTTCACGCTTCAGGCAAACTTTGAAATCTCTTGACATAATTGTTTAAATAGATGAAAAAGTTGGAGATGCTGCATAAAGTTCCAATAGTAATGCACAGCGGAGCATTTAGAAAACTGAACACTTAAATTTGTTTTTGAAAACTGGAGCTTATCAGAACTGTGTGTAGAAAACATTTGATGGCTGATAAAAGTGAAACTTACTTATTTCATTAAATATTTTCCCTTCAAAGTTGTAGGTAGCAACCTTACAAAGACATAGAACATTGAGGGACTCTTTTCTTTGATTCTAATCTGCCTGAACGTTAACTTCTTGCAGGAATTTGCCATAAGCAAAAACATTCAGCTGGGTGATGAGAAAGGCCTCAGGTTTCCGTGTGTTTGGGACTGGTCTCTTCAGTTCACGAGCCGGGACCGGCTGCTGTTCCACAACCCGCTGTACATCGGGAAGAGCACGCCCAGCATGCACAACGGGGCCCTCCGGACCTTCAAGCGCTCCAAGGTACCCGGGGGCTCTCAGGGGCTGTGCCTGAGCCTGTGCTCACACTCAGGGCTGGGGAGGCTGCAGGTGCCCTTGGGTTAGCAGTAGGAGCCTTTGTTGACCTGGCTCCCCAGCCTAAAGAAATTATTTTCTGTAGAAGTAAGGATGTAAATTGTTGAGCCTTGTGTATTAGGACGTTTTCTGATGTGGCTGAGTCACTGCCAACATTTGCATTATTTCACCTTTGGAGAAGTGATGACAGGCCACCTTTTCTCCCAGGGTTGTCAGTATTTTCAGTAAATACTGATTAAAGTCAATCATTTGTTGCTACAAAAAACCATATGCATTTCATTTTAAAGGCTACGGTTTGCCCTGTGAGCCCTGCAGCAGTGACTCACAAGCTCAGAACTATTTAAAGGTCACAGCATTTCTCTGGATGATGCACCCTGGCAGTTCAGGAAAATTTGCTATTCCAATGAATGTAGAACTGGAAAATTACCAGTATTTATTTTCTGCAGAAAAACTACAGCTCCACATTGCGAGGCGTGCCCCCAGCACTAAAAAACGGCATCATCGGTGAGCAGGAGTTCCTTCCAAGAAGAAACTCTCTGATACTAAAACTGAAGCCGGACTTTTTCCAGGCAACAGAGGGGCAGAGCCACAGCATGGAGCAGTACTTCAGAGACTGGTTTGCAAAGCCCGTTGATTTGCACGGCGTCATTCTGCCCCATCTCTCCGGAACACAAATAAAACTGTGGAAGCTCTGCTACTTCCGCTGGGTTCCTGAGGCCCAGATCAACCACGGCGGCTCCATCACCACTTTCCACAGAGTTTCTTTGCTGGCGGACGAGGTGGACATGTTGAACCGCAGCCTGCGGCAGTACAAGAGCAACTCCTCCTTGCAAGGCCACTGCTCAGAACTGGATCAAAGCAGGATGTACTTCAGAGCAAATGGTTTAAATGACACCTCAGGCGCCCCAGACTTTCTCTCCTCCTCATTCCCATTTTCTCCTGTAGGGAACCTATGCAGACGGAGCATTTTGGGAACACCTTTAAGCAAATTTTTAAGTGGTGCCAAAATCTGGCTATCCACCGAGACCCTTGCAAATGAAGACTGAGGTGATGTGGAGGTTTAAAGGTTTGAGGAGAATAAGCATAGAATTTTGTCTTTTCTAACTTAACACTGCTAAACGCGGCATTGAAAGCTGTAATAATTTTTATATACAAACATTACGTAAGATTTGCACAAATATTTAAAAGCAAGGCAAGTCATGCTTCAAATCGCACAATGTTGTCTTCAGTAGTTCTCATCTGCTGGGGCTTCTGCTCCCCACTTCCTCCTGTTCTTGGGGGTTTGGCTCATTACAAGCGATAGAGCATTTCATTAGCTAATTGAAAGGCTTGGTGTGGTCGTTAGTGAGGGTTCTGCTTGAAATACCTTTGTTTTCCCAGAAAGTGACTGAAGTGACCCTTTGATGAAACAGCTTGGAAAGCCAAAGTAGGGCAGTGGAGATGAACTGACAGCTGAAGTCTGGGAATATACTATTTTATCAGACTGCCTCTTCAGGAGTAACACTTACTTGCATAGATACAAACATACTAATGTTCCGTGACTGATCACCCTACATTGTGCTAATGCAGTGTATCCGTGGAAGGGATTGTTCCCTTTTCTTTGTCTCCCCAAAATGCATTCATTAACAATTAGTCAGATTTGTGCTCTTTGTCACAAGTTTGACTTTAGACTATAGAAATCCACATCAGGACAATGCACTGTTAACCTTAAAACATTTACTGTAGATATGGTATTGTAGTAGCTTTAGAAGTGCCTTTAATTGGGAGGAAACAGTAGCAGGATTACTCTAATGCAGCTGACACCCCCCCACCTTTTTAAGACAGATTGTTGTGGCAAGTTCTTCTTCTATCCCCTGCTTCCCCCTCTCCATTTCTGGAAACAACAGGCATCCAGAAGAAACAGCAGGTCTTCCCTCTTCAGGGTTAAGCTTGTTTGTAAGTCCCACAAGATCCTCACCTTTTTATTAAGAGCACCTCAACTACTCAGCATTATATCCCTGCACAGATCCCAATCCCTGCCAACCCTCTCCCCATTTTTTGTAGGATGAAGTAGCTTTCAGCACTCATACCTGAGCCCTGCTGGGTCCCAGAGAGGAGCAGTGGCTCCTCGATGCCAGTTCCATGAGGGGTGCAGGTGCTGCAGTCACTGGTAGCAGGTGCTGCAGGACAGCAGTGAGTGGTGCCTTCCTTTTGCAGCCTGCACATCCATAGGGACAGTGCAATGAACAAGCACTGCCTGAGGGAATTACTTCCAGCAGCCTCCTCGTTGTTCTGAAACCTTTTTAAATTATGCCTCTCCCTGGATGCTGTGCCACAAAAGGACTCATAGGGAGAAAGGCAGGAGTGTGAAGAACTCCAGGAGGTTCCAGAAGAAATAGTGATGTGTCATTCTCATAGGTTAAGGCTCCTTCTCTGAACAGCGAGGCTGTATTTTGTATTAAATTATTTCTGTATAAACACCAACGCTGTTGAACTGGCACTGAGCCTCTATCCAGGTGTTGGCTCACCAGTTAAGGCACCAAAGGCCTTATACCATGGACTCAGAGCTGTTCTCAGGTTTCTCAGTAGGGAAAAAGAAATCTGCAGGATGGGAATACACTGTGTATTTGAGTTTAAAAAAAGGGAGGGGATGGGATTTGGAGATCTGTGTTTGTAAATCCAAACGGATCTTCAGCACAAAGTGGGGTTTGGCTCCCAGGCTGTTCCCTGACCCCCAGGGCTGGGCTGTGCTTGCACTGCTGGGACAGGGAAGCGAGGCAGGGCCAATGCAAAAGTGAGCAGTGTTGGGGAGGGGCTTCCTTTCTTACCTTACCGAACTTCCAAACCCCGTTTCTATGCAAAGAAGCTGGTGTGTGTGTGCTGTGCACAACGTGGGCAGGCACAGGATGTTGTGACACAATGCCAGGTGCTTCTGGGCAACTGTTTGTGAGGAAAAAACGTGTATTCACCTCAATTGCCTAATTATGCTGCAAGATGAGCTGAGCATGTTAAATGGTCCACAAACCAGTTGTGTTTATTTCCAAGCTTGCTGGAGCAGTCATCTCACTTGTTCATTATTCAAATGTTTGTATTAGTTTGCTTTTGCCATTCCTCTTTTCCTATTAGCTAACTGCTTTCCCTGGCCTGATACTTGACATAAGGACCTCAACCTGTGTGCTTAATGTCTTTTGGTACCAATTTTTTTTCTTTTGAAATGACAGTTAAAACTACAGTGTCTTTTTTTTTTCTTTCTTTCCTTAAAAGTATAACTTTTTTGGTTTAAAGGTACCAAAAATGTGTAAATAAATTGCTCCACAAAAGCAGCTGGTGGAATTAAAAAAAATGTTTAGGCTAGTACCCTTTAGGGGAAAAATGGGTACTATATTTAAACAGAATTGTCTTTTATAAGGAGATTTCAGACATTTTTACATTTCAGTTCTAAGATATGTACAGATGCTGCAGAGGGTCTTTGTATTTTATATATATATAGCATGGGAGAGGGTTAAAAATAATATGCCTTTATAATAAAACCTGTTGGAATATGTTTGCCAAACAGATTTAAAAAGAAATTTTATACCATTCCAAAAAGGGAGTTAGGTAAGCAGAGGCTGAGTGGGCACCTCCTGCAGGGAGGAAGGGAAGGGATCCACCTTTCCCTAGACTTAAGACAAGGTTGTGCTTCCTTGTGTTGCACGGCCTTGCTGAGGAGTCTGAGCAGCTGCTGTGTCTGTGGGAGTGAACGTGTGCCTGTGGATGCTGCTGCTTCTTGAGTTAAACAGCTCCAGACTTTCTGATTCACTTTTGAAAGACAGGTACCAAGTGTCGATTTTGAAATATCCTCCACTATGCACAGTTGCCTTATCAAGTCAGTAGGGACTGTTCTGAATATCTTTAATAACTTTCAAAAGCAATGTTGGGGTGTGAGTATGTATCTAACTTCTGTGTACAGAATACTGACATGCAAGTGTGTATATATATGTCTGTGTATATATATGTACACATATTTTCAAATTTTTGTTTCTGTTCGCCATTTAAAACAAGATACTGTTAAATGCCATTTTCATGTTGCAAGAGTAGAAAAGCTACCAAGCAGCTCATCCTTTTGTGTTTGTAGAAAATGCGCATTACTGCAGCTGTTCCTGGCTGAGTCATGACTTTGTACCACACAGGGGGAGCTCTGCAGCTGCTGCTGCAGCCCCAGTGCAGGGCAGGGACTGTGGTGGCACCTCAGCCTGCAGGCACTGCCCCGTGTCACACGTGTCCTGCCTCCGGAAATGCACTGAGAACTGCGCGTCTGCCCAGGCCTGCACGTGTGCTTCATGTGCACCTGCCTGCAATACCACTCTGATCAATTAACTGCCTTGTGTTTTAATGAAAATGTAGCAAGCTGGGCAAACCTTTTGGCTTATTCTCAGATGGAAATATATTAAAACCAAAAAATTCTAACATGTATTTAAGCAAAGGACGAAATCTTAAATTTGCCTCTAACCAAGAGACAGAAATCTGTACCTCAAATTGCTCTAGGCAGTAGGTTTCTAATGCTGTTGCTGTGATGGTTTAGAGTTCACCATTTCAACTGAAACTAAAACCTTTGTGCCTGATAATGATTTACTGAGTAAAGTAGCAGTGGCAGGAAGATTATAAAATCCTGATGCTGAGTTGTGAATGTGAAGTAAATTAGAGTCAATAAAAGTTCGTACCTTTCCACAGTGAACTTCAGGTGGTTTTCTTTCCCTTCCTCTAACAACAACAAAAAAAAGTGTGTGTGTGTTTTTTTTTTCCAAGAATAGCATGGACACTGTGCTATAGAAAGATGATTAATAAAAATGATGTGCAAATTATCTTATTTCTTGCTACATTCTATTACAGTGTCTGCAGTTTGCATGGTGGTCAGAATTTCTGATAGCAGGGGACTTACTCAGTATGAGGATGAAGACTCCAGAGAAAAGATGTTGGCTGTGTGTTAAAATTAAGGTAAACCCATGGGATTTTGATGTCTTAAAAGGGAATTAATTTTTTTAGTTCCAATTGACTGACCTATTTCTGAATGAGCAAACACATCCATTTATGTGGGGCAGAAGTGACTATACTTAAGTGTGGTCATCTTGGCACTGACCAACTCCTGTCTACTACAGAAATATTTCCCTTTATACAGGTAATACAGATAAAACAGAAGGGGCTGTTACATAAATGATCCTTTCATACACAGCAGCACATTGGAACACCATTAATGCTTTCTGCCTTGCTCTCTGCCATCCTTGAGCACCTGTGTCTGTTTATGTACAAGTGCAAAATTCAAATACATCATGGTAAGTGGGGACAGGCAGAGAACCACCCTGGATCTGACAATCCTGGCAAGGGGCTGAACTCACCCCTTGCCCAATAATGAATTTAGGCCCCAAGGACACCACGGAAATGAGCAGGACCTGATGGCCCAGTTTCTGTATTGTAGATGTTCTCAGGTGTACCAGTCTGAAGGCAGCTCTTCCTCTTCACTGGGCAAACCCCAGACTACCTCAGAGATTAAGTTAGGAATTGTGGAGAGAAGGGAAGGGCTCTGCTCTTCTGAGCACAAAGTGACATGCAGTAACTCATACTGACAGTTTTCTCAAATTACATTTTAGAATGTTTTGTGCCAAAAAGGTAATGTTCCAAGAAACCAGAATTTTAGAAGAAACTATTTTTAATAAGCAGCAGCAGCAGCCATTGGTGTGTGCTGCCCATTCCTCTGAGAACACCCGAGTTCCCCCCATGATCCAACCTCTGTCAGCTGAGGCGTTTGCTCTTGCCGCCAACGTCCTGCACGTGACAAACCTCCACTGCAGCCCCCAGCCTGTGCAGCTCACTCAGCCACAGCATCTGCTTGGGAGACAGGCGGTCATTGGGGCCCTTCACCTCCACCAGCTGCAAGGAAAGGGGCACAGTTACAAGTGTGTCCTGAAGGATCATTAGCTCCCACACAAGTAGTATTTTTTACAGCTGTTTTTGCAACAAAAATAATAGAGATTTTAGCACAATGGAAGGTCCGGTGGGTGCTGAATTATTGCCCCATATCTCAAAATTTAACTGTAAGAGAATGAAATTTTATACAGTAAATATCCACTGAAACACAGACAGAAGCCCTAGTGAATGAAGATCTCTCATACTGAAAAATCGATTGTCTGCACCCTCACCTATTCCAGCTGATACTGACAGCACCTTATGCAGGTGTTCCAGAGAACTAATTTCTGCTATTCAGCTCTGAATCATAAGCACCTAAGTTCCTCTAACAGATGAGAAGTACAATAATCTAGTAGCTATTCCACTACCATGCCAACATCCATGACTGTTTACTCAGTTTCTGTAGCAGACACAGACACAGTTGCTGTAGACTCAAATAGCCCAGATTTTGTCCGGTGCCAGTAGAACTCCTTGCTAACAAGTCAGTGTGTGGCTGATTGGTAACAGGTGCTTCACATTACGATTAATCAAAGCCCGTTCTCCACCAGCCTGAGCCAGCGTTGATGGCTGCTGCTCCCTACGCCCATGAAAGCTCCAGCACAGCCGCTGGAGCAGATCACCACCCCCTGCTCCCTGGGGCGGGGCAGCCGAGCTGCAGGGCTGACTCCACCGCCACGGCCAATGACGATTGGTGTGGGCTGACAAATGCAAGGCTTTACACGAGGGAAGGCAACCGAGCACCGGCTGTTCCCGTGCTCCCCACACACCTTGAAGTGCCGGCTGTGGGAGCGCCACACCAGCAGGTCGGGCAGGCCCCCCCGGCAGTGCCGCAGGTCCCTGGAAAGCCGCCGGAAAACACCGCTCAGAAATGTCCCGCCAAGACAAGAGACCAGGCTCTGCAAGAGAAGGTTTGGTAATTGGTTGGGATTGGTTTTAATTTCCTGCAGAACCATTTTCCAACCCTCACAAGGATACTGGATGGCCCAGCTCAGCTCTTTGTTTAGTCTCGTGTAACAAGAAATGTAAGTAGGTGGTGTTTTTACATCGATTTCCCTACTGTGTTCCCAGCTACTGTTGCAGGAAAAGTGGTGATACGAGAGAATTGTAACACTACCTGTGCAGGGACTTCAGCGCAATAATCCCTCATGCCCATTCCTCCCTCCCACCACTCTCCATGTGCCGTGGTCTCAATACAACTTGTGACCACACTACGCCCATGTGTAATTGAATGTCAAGCCTAATTGGAGTGCCCATGCTGGGCAATAGTTACTTACCTGGACTTGCTGAAGGGAAATAAAACGTCCCCAGTTAACCAGGGCTGCAGCTTTTCCCTCCTGAGTGGTCCAGACATCAGCAACCAACTTTGCCAGTGTCTCCGAGGAAGCTGTGTGAAGCTGCTGGAGTCTGGCCTCAATGACAGCCCTCCTGTTCTCATAGAAGCTGTCAGTGTATAAATCCAGGGGGCATGTCTGGATGAAAAGGTAAATACAGCTCTCAGGAACTGCCACCACAGCAGCTATTCCCAGAATGACAATATCCTACTTTGAAATTTTCTTAACTACAGAGTCTCTCAAACACTGAGTTGATTTATCCTGAAAATGCTCACCACATAAATATTTATTAAATGGGGAAAAATTGCATATGTTTTAACACCCAATGCAACAAACATCTCGTCCTCTGCTCTGCTGTTCTGAACTTTAGTTTGCTTTACCAGACAAAGAATTCCATGCATTCCCAGAGCTCTGGGCATAACGTTCCAGGCGGGATCTGGAATGGGGATCAAGACTGCTCAGGCACTGAGAGCAGTTTGAGGTGGAGCTGGGGCAGATCCCCCAGCGCCCACAGGGGAACACTTCGTGTGTAAAAAGCTGAACACTCCGTGTGTAAAACAACGCTGAACACTCCGTGTGTAAAAGCCCCTGCAGCAATTCAGCTTTGAGCTGCTGAACACGCAGGGCCCGAGGGCCACCAGCTCTTCAAAAGCAAATGCGGTGTGCTTAGGAAACAGCCTTAGGAACGGCTGCCACACCCAATCCCACAGAACACAGCCTAGGAATGACGGAGAGAATCAGGTGTGAGCTGTCAGCTCATCATTGGTGATGCCTGAGGATCATGACAGCTTTGCTCTGCATTAATAAGGACAAGAAGTGCTATTTGTATGAATTCCATTCCACAGCTTTGTATGGCCTTTGGAGTTACAGCTGTCCCCTTCCTCTCCTACTTGTGAGCCTGTTCAGTTCAGCCACAAGCTCTTCAGCTTCAAATGGTGGGGAAAAGTAAAGCCACAAATTACCTGGAATCATTGGCCCCTTAGGGTGTTACAGGGAGCTGTTGGACAGGGCGGTGTAATGTTTGCTTGATTCTTTCTTTGTCAAAAAGGAGGGATGATCCAAAAAAAAATGGTGGGGTGTGTGGGAGTGTTAACAAACCCGAGTTTAAAAATAAGGCTATTGAAAAGAAACACTTTTTTTTCCCCAATGGAATGTGTCATCTTCCAAGGAGAGGCACTAGGCTGGGGCACAGCAGTTTCTCCACTGGCTATCAAGGACACCTTGCCCAGGGAGCTCAGCTACAGGACACAAGCATTTAACCAGACCAATCCCACCTTCCCTGGCTGGGAATCCAGTCTGACACAGCCACTGGTTACTGAGGAGGCCCTTGGCAATAAACCAAATACAATAAATAATGAAGTGAAGGAAACACCAAGATCAGTCTGGAAATTCCCTCAGAATAAAATGTTACTCTAATCCTAAATAAGATTTTAACATGGTTATTGAGTCTACAGCAATGGGGAAATAAATTAACTAAAGAAAGCCTTTCAAAATTACCTGATAGGAATTTCTGAAGACATCAGGTATGTCATCCATGAAAATGATATCCCACATTAGAATCCCATACAGTGTAATAAACGTTGAGCCTTCCCCATGAATACCTAAAGGGCAGAATTTAATAAAAATGAAACATTAATTTCCAGAGCAATGTCATATGCAGGGGTACTGAGCCCTCAGGACCCAAAGCAGAGATATGCCATGTTCAGGTTCCTGGCCAGCTGGTGTCCAGTGCAGCCCATAGTGCCCCATTCCCCAGGCCTGCTGCTCCCAGGCCACAGGCCTTCAGCTGCAGCAGTTTCCATCCCTGCCTGGCCCCCACAAAGCTTGCTGGGCTAGCTCTGACAATCTTTAAAGACACAACTTTTTAACATTAAAAAAGATACAATATGGATGATTATAATAATAATATATAATATATTCAATATATATGATATATATTCATAGTATATAATTAGATTTTGCATAAAATATTCTTCTATATACCTGTTCTATTTATTGTAAATATCATATATTATGCCTTTTATATGTATACATATTTATATATGCAAATACATATATGTTCATGCATGTATACATGTGCTCCCACACATTTATATGTTCATGTACACATATGAACATGTGAAAATAACACATCAAGGACACCAAGGAGGGCTTCTTTGAACACCTCAACACCAAAAGGAAAACTCAGGCTAATGTGGGCCTGCTGCTAAATGGAGGGGGGCCCTGGTAAGAGGGGACAGAGAACAGCCTCCTTGCACTGCTCTTCACTGCCAAGACCAGCTCGGAGAGACCTCTGACCCAGGACACCTGGGGAACAGAATGCTGGAAAACCTTCCCTTGTTCAGAGAACAGGAGGCAAACCTGACATCCACCAGTCCCTGGGCCCTGAGGGGATGCACCCAGAGGTGCTGAGAGCGAGTAGACACCATGGTGAGGTCACTGACAGCACAGTTCTCCCAAATTCTAAATATTTTTCCCTTCCTATTTACCTTTTCCTGATATGGCCACTTTTGCTGCAACAGTATTATCAACAAAATAAAGCTATATTAAATATATGTATTTTATAGAAAGATACAAATTTTATCTTTAAAAATAACACACCTACCTTTTTATATTTTGCTTTTTTCCTATAAAACAGACCTATATATTCTTACTAGTTGATGGCTTTTCATACCTCCTAAATTGTAAAAATACACGAAAAGCTACTAATAGAGCCTTTTCAAAAATCCTACAGAGTTGTGCTATTGGTATATACTGTTTTCATGGATATCTAGTACCAAAAATCAGTGGAAGTTTATACTTCCTTAGTGACATTCCATTAAATGATAATGCTAGCATTTTACCCTAAACTGTTTTACCCTTAGCTGTTCAATGGTAAGGAAGGCAAAGTAAGTTATTTTCTGTGTAGACAAAGAAAAAACACTGGGGTTTTTCCTAGCACATTTCAGAACCACCTTTGGTAAACGAAGGCAGCAAATCATTAAAGGCCAGGAAGCAGGACAGGTTGAAAATACATTTTAGAGCACTTTGGTAAGGAAGTGAGGAATTAGAGGTGTTTGCGAAGGAAGGAAACAGAAGCAGCCTAAAATCTGGTCTAATGAAATCAGCTAAAACTGGTCTGCTAACTAAACTGATCAGTAAATAGTTTCTTTACTTACTCCCACAGTTATTTCACTGCAAAATATCCCCAAACCAACAGTGCTGTTACCCTGATCGAAGCCATTCCTCCTGTAATGAGTTAATGCCAGCTCCTCAACTGAGCACATGACTGTGGATACACTGCAGTCTTCACCTCCTTCTCCATCACCAGTATCCTCCATGAGAAACACAGATTTTCCCATTCCTGTCTGAGGACACATCTTCCCACTGATTGTAACCTGAACATATTAAAATATTTGGTTACTTTCCAGCATCACATTTTAAAAGTTTTAGCCCCAAATCCCCTCTTCAGTTTTCTTAAAACCAGAACTAGATTTGTTTCCAAAAATCAACTGAATAAAATTTAACCTGTCATTCCTGTCAAATCATCCTGTTTAGCTTTTATAAAGTGGCACAAATGTCTAGCAAAAATTCTGGGCAGATGGGAATGTGGCCTTTTCAATCTGCAGGACCAGGAAGAAAACCACAGAAAGCTGAGGAGACAGACTCTGGGCTGAGACAAAGAAGGGCTGCAGGGAAACGTGGTGAGGAGGCTGAGAGAGGAAGTAAGTGAGGCTCTGCTCTGATTTTGCCCAGACAGAATTATCTTTGCAATGGTATGGAAAAGATGGATTTCTTAAAAATCCATTTTAATATGATGTAAGTGCCCCACACTGAATATTTGCATAACACATATTTAGAGTGCATAACTCCCAAAGGTTACTAAAAGATCAGGGGCATGTTTTTTAGCCATTAATCTAATGCTGACAACATGCTAAGATTACTATTACTTTTTCTAGCACATAGAATGCTTGGCCTGCAGCCACCAGAGGCAACGCACTGATCTGATCAGACTCTTCAGCCAGAAAGGCTCTGAGGGCATTACTGCTAAATTAGTGGAGTTTATGGCTGATCACATCCATAACAAATATAAAGCAATGCAAATTAGATCAGTGTACAGCTGACTAACTTCAGATAAGAAGCTGACCAATGTAGAAGCATTTGATTACAGGAGGTTTTGTTTTAGAAACACATTTGTATTGCTTTGCCTGCACCGTGTCAGTATGTAACAAGTCTCCCAGACTTGTTACTCTTTCCCAGGAGAAGCCAGAAGAGCTCAGGAGCTGGGCTGCCTTGCTTACGTGTGTGACATCCTGCACGGCGAGGAGGGGCAGGTCGTGCAGCAGGCCCTGGAAGTGCTTGCAGCTGGGGGAGTCCCTGATGCGCAGGGCGCGCTGGCACAGCGACAGGCGGTGCCCGGTGCGCACGGCCGGGTCTGCCAGCCCCCTCCGGATGCAGCCGACGGCCTGGGAACAGCAAAGGACAGAGAGCTCACAGAGACCCTGCACGCCTCTGCTCAAGAGAAACTCAGTGAAGCACAAACACCTGAGTGTAAGAACGACCCTACAGGACGGGGCCACCTCGCCAAATGATGTGAGGCTCTAACCAATGAGTAACAGTTTGCACAAGGAGGCTGCTGCAATCAAATTTACATTAGTACAGTAAAAAAAATTCCTCTCAATTTCTACTGAACAGTATAACACTAAGGAAGTGGATTAATTTTCTTAATTGAAACTGGTTGTCTGACCTTAGGATTCCTAACAAAATCTGCATTTTTAGGAGACTCTACTTCACAGCTCTTTCCATAAGAAATACTTTTAAAAAACGTTTCCAGTGTTTCCAGCTTTCCAGCAGCAGTTGTGAAGATACCTTCTTAGTGTTTTTCAAGTGCTGATGTAAATTCAGAGCCAGGCGATCCCACCATCTCCCTCTGCTGTCAGCACAATACACATCCTGGGCCAGGAGGCTCTGCAGCTGCTGCACTGCTTCCTGTAGCAACGGGATTGTACCTTTATTAATCGGGCTACAAACCAAGTCCAGGTTAGCTTGTCACTTTCCCTTCTCATTAATGGATACTACAGAAACTTTGTCTCTGGACAATCCAAACCTACTTTTTACTCCACTACCCAATATACCCATTTCAGATCCATGTGTATCTTAAAAACTCCAGAATAGAGATATTTTAATTTAAACTTAAAGATTAGCTGCAAAAAATACCGTATTTTTATCCTTTCTGTATCCCTTATTGTATATGAAAAACACCTTAAGTATTACTTGCTGCTTTTTTGCAAGTCTTTTCCTTAAATAATCTGATTTACTTTAACATGTAAGTCAGAGGCCCTTGGAGATGTTAATTCCTTAAGGAAGAGGCAGGGATTTCTAGAAGAATTCTCTTTCGAGATTTTTCTTATTTAAAAGCAATAACATATTTGCTAGTGAAATCTAGTGAAGCACAGGTATCTTTAAATAATGAAACAAGCATATCTCAACTATAGTTTTACAGTGTATTTACATATGGTAAATCTTCAAAGCATATGCAGAAATCATAACAATTTAAAACTTTCTAAAGCAGTACCAAAAAAAGGCACTTTTCCCTTAAAAGTATCATGTTACTAAAACTGTAGCAAGCCCTGGCAAACGTTACCACCATTTTCCAGCCACATGAGAAATTTAAATTGATGTACAAAAATTAAGCACATATTTCTATTCACCTCACCACTTTACCTTATACTTGTGGAGTCTCTGCAGAATTTCAACTCCTTGAGAAAGGATTCTCGTGTACACCCAGCCAACTGTGAAACGTCGCAGGTAATCAGGTAAAATTCGGTGATAGCTGGAAAATAAGAGCACTTCAGATCAATTTAATGATGTCAGTTTTACTAAGAATACTTATACCTAAAGCATTTACCAAATTAAATGCCTTATATATCCAAATTGATCTGAAATGAGTATCCCAGCCACAAAGTCTAGAACCCAAAGGTAAGGCATTAGTTTGGCTTGGGGAGCAACTACAGGCTGCAACTTCCACAGCATATTTTAGTTTCAACACCAGTAGAATTATCAGTTAATCAGTTTTACAACAGATGCAAAGAAGTAACTTACTACATATTTTGTTACCAACTCATATGTCAGCAGTTTAACTTCAGAAACAAAGCAGAACAAAAGAAAATGCCTTCAGTAGGAATTTCCTACTACATCTTTTCAGTAGGCACTTCTGTGTTTCAGGACAAAGTCTTTTGAATGTCTTATTAAAATAAAAATACATTTTTCCACTGTCTTCAGTGTAAAATGGAACAGACCTCCAAATGACCCCCTATGAATATTATTTTAAATCAGTTGCCATGGAATTGCATATAGTGCCAAACATAAGACTTTAACTTGTGCTGCATCATTAAGGCAGAAAACAAAATAATTAAAAGAACAACTGATGAGGAGCACTTCAAATCCAATACATATTATTTCAGTTTTCAGATAACCAGTAACATTTCCTGAGCAACACTCACTTGGAAATCTAAAGACATGAATAACCCAGCATGTTCTCCCATAACATTTGCAACATCCTTTTGATCACAGTCAATTTTAGTTTCTGCTTATTGCCATTTGTTTGAAAGCCATTAAAAAAAAAGCTATGACAAGGGAAATATTAGGCTCTTGTTCTCCTGCACTGGCACATAGAATAGAACTGCTTTAGTGCTATGTCCATGCTTACCAACTTTTTCCCAAGCTTTTATAAAAAAGGTCTTTTCATATTGTAACTTAAAAGCTAAACAATCAGGAAGTTCCAAGCTTTCAAGAACAGTAAAGTCTCTTGCTTTATCAGGTTTAAATAACATTCCTAGTTGATAAGCCTCCCTCCAAAGGAAAAGTACCCAAGGTAAGACAATGCACTGAACAATTTCCAGTTCTCTACCTCAAAGAGGGGTGATTCTTCAGTTCACTCCAAGTTTCTTTAGCACACAAATAGAGATTATTAGCTTCTTCCCAGTTCCCATTTACCATTGCAGTGGCTATATCATTTGACAAATGAACAGCAGTTGCATACCTGTGGTAAAAAAACACAACATTATTACGCTTAAAAAGCATCTGTAGTTGAAAGAAATAAATTCTTTCCCTTCCAGTCTGCAAAGACATTGAACCATGCAGCCATCTTTATTCTTACTTATGTAGGAATAGCAGAGTTTAAACTAGCAGAGCACATTATGTTTAAATTTACTTAACACTAAAGAATATAATTTTTGTTTAGCTCAGAATCAGCACAGCAAATGGAGAAACAGCTTCACATGATCATGAAGAAAATAAATAAGCTATTTTGTTTCAAAATGCAAGCCACTGTGAATTACAAGCCCTACCTCGATACAAAAATATACTTTAAATAGTTGCAAAATTAACACTTCTACATATTTACATCTGGAGTTCTACATTTGAATCTTATTTGCCTGCACAAGTGCTGCAGTAAAGCTTTTCTAGAAATGAACAGCTTTCCAAGTTGCCAAAGCTCTCCCTACCTGATGAGATCCTCTCTGTCCTGGAAGACCTGTGTTTTCCTGTTTACTGTGTAGCTGGGGAACACCATGTGCCCCATGTTTGCCCTAAGGACTGTGGAGAGCAGGCCCTGCCCAGCACTCCCAGCTTCCTCCTCCTCCAGCGACTCAGGCAGTGAAAACAGCAGCAGGATTCGGGAAAAGACAGCCCGAGCGCCTTTGCACACCCTGACACATTTTCCAGCCAGGTCCTTCACCCTGGAAGGACAAAGAAAAATACTATAACTGACTTGTAAAACTGAAAATATACTGAATGAAGTATGAGAATAACTTTTTTCAAGCCAATTAATGCATAAACTTGATTTTCCTTGGAAGCATAGTTTAGTATTTACCCTTCTCTTTGACTCACTGAGAATTGAAATGTAATGCCGCCCTTTTCATTAATAAATTTAATAAATGCATTCCTCTCTTGAAAAGGCATCTAGATTTCAGTCATTTGAAGCACAATTTCCATTCACCTGCAAAACTTAGCTGAAAACATTTACCTTTTTAAAATCACTGTCCCAATACCAGCTTGACTCCTGCTGAAGATCGAACGCTGCTTTGACAACTTCAGGAAATCATCCACGAGTTGCTGTTTCTGACCATTTGGGTTTGGCAAGTGAAAGATTTTTGCCAGTGTTTTTAGCTCAGGGGCTGAAAGCAAATCTAACCCTTCACACAGGTCTTCCAATTCAGATTCTAAAAGTAAAATTATCCACATACATTCATTGTGTTATACACATACACTCAAACAACAGCTCACAGTACCTTCACCTAGCACTAATCTAATGATTTAGGTTTGATGCCAGAAAGATAGGCTGGAAATAAAACCCCATAGACCAGTGTCTATAGAGCAGGTATTTGTTTACTGCAGGGCTGGAGGTGAGGGGGATTTCTCCTCCTAACTCATCCACCCTTATCAAGTGCTGTGGTATATTTGTACAGTAAGTATTGCTCAGTGTTACTGTGCCACTACAACATCATCACCTACCTGCTGGAATTAATTTACATACTGTGATCTCATGGCTATAGTTCTTTTGCACTGTGCTTGCACCTCCCCACTTTGGAGGTCATTGGAGGTTTTTGATGAAGGCATCCATGGTCTGCTTCACCTTTGAACTTTACAACTCTGTCTTCTGAGCACGTGCAGTTATGGTGTTCCTTGGTCTGCCTGGTCCTAACTGGTCTAAATTCTTTATTTTGTGGTTAACTGGCTTTGCATTTGCCAATTTCTCATTAGCACTGTACTTATCTATCTATAAAGCTGTCCACCTGGTGAGTTTTTTTCTTCTTTTTTGTCTATTCAGCATTAAGCAACTAGTTAACCATATACTCCATTACATTGTATAGAAGGTTATTTATATCAGGTTATATAGGTAGAAAAGTTATAATTCAGGTTGTATAGGTGTAAAAAGCTTGATTCACATTATATTGGTATCAGGTTATACAGACATATCAGGTTACATTGATATCTTACAATTCAAGCTACATTAGCACCTTTGTATATAAGTAACTCTGACCTAGGTTATATAGGCATCAGGTTCTTTTCTTCAAAAATGTATTAACAATGCTATCTGGTTCACCCTGAAATTCTTCTGCACCTTCTTCTAGACCTTTTCACAGGTCTACTTTGAAGGAATGGAATAACTAGAAAAAGAACACCCTTTACAACTTCAAAACAACAGCAAAGATTAAAAAAATTTTGACTTATAAAAAAAAAAAAAAGCTGTTCAGAACAACTAGTCTTCTCTGTTATCTAATTGGCACTATTTGTACTTTCACATGACCACTCATCTACCTGAAGCCTTTATTCAGTTCCTCTAGGCTCTTCCCAAGGCACAGACAAGCATGTAGTGCACTGATCTCTAACATGACTCCACTTCAGATTTTATTTGTAGTATTTTAAAGTTGTATTAATGCTGGTCTTACCTGTTTGTAGAAATCTGGCTTCAGCCAGTTCTTCAATTATGGGTGACAAATCCACACTTATCTCCCCGTACTCTATTTTGTTCACCTTTAACCAGTTCAGCTTGCGTTGAAAAAGTCTCACATACAACTTCTGCCCACCAACTGCAAATTTTATTTAAAGCAGGGAAGGACAAAAAGAAGAATAAATTCTAAACACAGTACTAGGCACAATCACCACATTAACCAGAAAAATTGCTTTGGTGCAGGCACTCTCTAAAACACATTTTCAGTCTCCCCATGTACAAGCAGACTTGGTAAAATACCAGACTTACCTTTCCAAGTAATTAGTAAGTTTATTAGAATCTTTAAGTTTTTTAGGTGGAAAAATATTACAGCATAAGTAATGTACATTACTAAAATGCATTTTGTAGGTAATGTACATTACTAAAATGCATTTTGGCATGCTTACCTTTCAAGAAATACTCAGTTTTATAGAAAAAGAGAACTTCAGTTTTCAACCCTGCATTTTGTGTTGTTAAATAGGTCTTTTTGCTTTCTTAAACAGTCATTCAGTAACCAAATATTTCATGCTAGGGAACAAAAGAAACTGCAATCTGACAGAATAATTTCATAATCACAGAATATCTCTCTGTACAGCGTTCTTCAGGTTCTTATTTTTCCAAAGATAAGCCAAATTATACTAACATATCTACTGAAAACAATGAGAAAAAACTGCTATTCATTTGATTTTTATCAGGAAAGTATTATTATAAAGTACCTTTAAAATACTTTTAAAATACTAATGATGCTGAAATTCAACAAATATCTTACTAATTTTAGCTGAAAATAGTCTAGCTATTATTACTACATTCAACAACATTTTGAATACTTAATTGAACCCCCATTAACTTCTAAATTTTTTACCCCATCTGCTGCTGCTTAACTGAAACTGATCATTAATAAAAAAACCACTGAAAGACCACCAGACCTAGACATACTTAAGAAATGGCAGATAAATATTAAATGTTTATTTAACAATTCTCCTGTCTTTATAAGACTTTTTCAGCCTTTTCTTTAATAGAATCTTTCCAGGATCAGTTCACTGGGAGGACTACATTCAGACACATAAGCTTGTCATTTTCTCTGTGGGGTTATAACTCCTTTAAAGTCTGCCCCCAGTTTTTACCATTTGGGAGAAAAGAAAAAGGTTAATATGTGGACATTCTTTCTCCAGACCAAATTAGGGCTGCAAGGATAATTTCATAGTAAGATTCATAAACTTACACTGAGTTAGAGACAACTCACTGAAGAATGGTAGACATTTCAGCAGAAAATAGTTAAATACTGGTAAATACCTATACCCAAGCAACTTCATAGTACTAAGCAGTTGTGTGGGCTTTTTTGTGTAATGATAACTGAAAGACAATGCTTGGGTAGAAACGTCTCATGTGGGACAGATAACTCATCTACCTGAACTTTTCAAGTATCATGCCTGGTATTTCTTGAAGGCAATGACATCCATCTGTCAGTTGTCCAGGATTTGTTATCTATTGACTTAGTGCTATCCTCTCACTTCTCACAGTTCAACTTTCTTTCTACCCTGCAAAGAGAGATTGTTTCATCCATGACCCTCACATCCAGTGCAGACATGGATTTATCAGCACCATTTTGCAGTAATTCTTTCTGTATTCCCAATTCACATGAGAGAGGAATTCTGAAATCACACTACTGAAAGAGAAACAAGTTCTTTTATCTAAAGAAAAAGCTCCTGTTACTGATCAGTGTTGCTCACATTCAGGGAACAGTGTGGAAATGAGGAAGGTGTATCCTGAACATCTCTTTTAGTGTTTGTCAAAGTAGCCAGCACCTGCATACACCACTGGCCTAACTGTGAGTTTATTCCAGATCTTTGGATGCAAATGATGTGCATCTACTGCTTGCCTCAGAGGGTCAATAACAAGACTTTTGTGGTTTTTCTTTATATATTCCCTTTTAACTACCAAAAGATAAATAAGGCACTACCAGGCTCCAAGATGTCATTACTGTAATATTCTTATGGTCTGGAGTGCACCCATGGGCTCTGCAGACACCCCTCAGGTTTGGCTGCTTGTGTCCATGGCCAGCTTAGATCCATTAGGATGCAAGCCAGGCTGCTGGGAGGGCTGTGTGAGGCTGTGTGCCCCCATTCTCTCAGGAGCTGTACCTAACAATATTAGGAGAGTTTATTTACAAAAAGCCACTGAGGGGCACATCTCCTGAGAAAAAGGAGCTTCTTCCCTTAAAAAAATCATCAAGTTAAACTGTCAATTGAAATGGCACTTCTCACATAAAACTATGTAACAATGCCCTCTACAAGAGGGAATGTGGAAATATATATATTTTTAAAAAAGATACCTGGCTTTTTGTAGAACTTGGTTATAATGTTCATATCTTGTTCATTAAATAGTCTGACATCATCTTCATTCTCCAATACTGCTCGCAGCACTACTAAAAAATTCTGGAGGTAGTATGGGTGTCCAGGAGAGCTGGGCACAGAGAGAACCTCATCTATTTTGTCTAGAATGTCCCCAGTGGAATCCTGAGGTTCTGCCTTTTCCACAGTTTCTAGCAAAGTATGGTTCATGTCATTCTTAAAGTCTTCAAGAACTTCCACAGGAAGTACCTCTGCATCATCCCTGCTAAAGCAATTTTCTGTCCCACAGTTCACTTCTGCCTTTGAGGGAGTAATCTCTGTGTGAGGCTGAGTCTCGACTTCCAAACTCCTGGTCAGCTCTGCTGAAGTATGGATGGCTAGAGATCTTTCAAATTTATCAGGACTAAGTATCCCATCCTCAGACCTGCTTTCTGCTTTGGTGCTCCTTGTACCAGATGGGGACCTTTTGTCCTTACTGTTATCAGCCAGTAAAGGTGCTTGAACCATATCCACAAGATCTTCTGGGTTACATTTGTTTATTTTGTTTTGAAATTCAGGTTCCCTCTTTGCAAAATTTTGCTCCTGGTCCTCTCTGTGAGAAGGCTGATTTTCCTTCTGAGAACTCTGCCCAGCATCGATCTCATCACCATCATCATCCTCTGGTGCTGCTGCCCTTCCACAGGCACTGTGAACAGGGGGAGGTGAAGAGTTGATCTCCTCATACAAGACCTGTTTTCCTCCCTGCAGACAGCGTCTTCTGGACAGTTTTGAGGACAAGCTTCCCAAGGAGATTGTTCTAACTGTTAGAGCCTGGGATTCATTGCTAACACTAAAGACTGAACTGTTATTGCTAAAATAAGGACTAGTCTGTTGTGCTGCACTCCCTCCTGCTTTCAACAAATTACTTTTGGAAGGACTTGTTTCTAAATTCAAGAAGTTCTTTGAAAAATATGAGCTGGAATTATTGCTCAGATTTGCAGCTGGGGGACTCTTATTCCTAAAAGAATTCAGTGTAGTATCAGTGACACCACTCTCACCACATTTTCTCTGACATGTTTCATCAATGTGCTGATTTATTCTGTATCTTGGCACCAACTGCCCACACATGGGACAGCTAATTTTGGCAGGGGGGACATTGTTAAAAAATGAAGTAATAGAGGATGATGCTGAAGGTGTAGATGGTGTTCCTGTAACTTCCACTTTTTTTGTTGTTTCTTTTTTCTTCTTGTTTTTACTGAGTGACAAACTTGTTCGGGATCTTTTGATTCCTGAAGACCTAGCTTCTGCCATTACAAAACTTCACAGGAATTACATGGCACAGACAACTCCATTCAGGTCATATTTCTTTATTCTGTAATACTTTAAAGACTTTTCTTGGCTTTTCCTTTTCCATCTGTATCCTCTGACATGCCTAGGGAAAAAAAACCAAAACAAAACAAAACATTGAATGAGTGGTCTTCTAAGGTGCAAGATGCAGCCAAGATGAACAGAAGTGGGGAATCAAGCAATCCTTAACTTACAATGCTACGGTCCTTTAGCTTTCCTTACCAGGCAGGAAAGCACACCACAGTCTGAACACTGCAGCTGCCTTTAAATGGCTTAATAAATGGCAAATTAATCTCAAGTTTGCATTTACATCAGCAAGTAAACCCGGAATTCAAACAGGCAAGTTCTCAAATTTTCACGAAACAGTCAGAGTTGAAAGGCACCTCTGGGGATCATCCAGTCCAACCCCCCTGCCCAGGCAGGGTCACCTGGAGCAGGTGACACAGGAACGCATCCAGGTGGCTTTGGAACTTTGGAGACTCCCTGGTCACCCCAGGGCAGCTCTCCCAGTGCTCTGCCACCCTCAACGTGAAGTTCTTCCTCATGCTGAGGTGAAACTTCTTGTGTTTTAGTTTATGGCCATTGCTCCTCGTCCTATCGCTGGGAACATTTTATCTTTGTCTTGTTTGCTACTGACAGACTATTTTCGATGCCAAGCACCGTATCCAGAGCACTCACCGGGCTGCCCTGCAGCCCTCACCCTCACGGCAGTCGTGCCTGCCCGAGCCCGTGGTGCTCCCGGCCGAGCTCTGCCAGGGCGGGGGCTCAGGGGCTGCCGGCGGCTCCAGACCGCTTGTCCAGGCGCTCCGCATGGCGGGGCCCCGGTTC
>WEIU01017782.1:1282635-1294350 GCA_013389925.1 Aegithalos caudatus
GGCCGGTAACGAGGGCCGGTAACGCGGAGCGGCAGCGAGAAGGGCGGAGGGAAGGAGGGCGGCGGCGGGGCCGGCCCGGGCCGGCCGCGGGTCTCGGTGCCGCCTCCGGCCTGGCGGCTCTCCCCGTGAGATCCTCGCAGACCAAACGAAACTACCGCTCCTGCAAAAAACCCCGAGGTCTCCCGATCCAACTGACGGGCACATTAACAACTGACATTAGCTGGCATAGGGTAAACTTACAGAGCAAACTCCAAATGTAAGGCGCAAGGAGGAGCTTGTCTTTTTTGAGGTGTGGTTTGGAGGTCAAATTGAAAATAATTTCCCGTTCTGATAGTAACATGTACTGTCCACTCTGGTAGGGTAGGTTAAACTCACAATACCTTAACCACACCTTTTTACTTGGTAGCCACAGACCAGGAGAAAAGTGAACGAGAGGCGCAATGGTGTCAGTGGCCCATCAGCAGGATACTGGGAATGAAAATACCTTTATCTGACTGCACTTTGATGGTGGGAAGCAGAGCTGCAGCACACTGAGAGTCAGTTTCCATGAGATGTGGAGCCCATCTGATTCCCAAAAGCCCCATCCAGCACAGAGCAGAGCAGCACTGTGAGCCCAGTTGGCTTCCAGAGTTCCCAAAATGCTCACACCACCTTGAAATTGCTGGAATTTAAGAATGACCACACTAGGCCCTTTCTCCATTTGGTGCAGAGAGTGAACACACAGCCCCTGTTTGCCAGATTCCCTGTGGTAACAGCAACCTCTTCATGCTTTGGGAATTTGTGTCCATCTGAAATGCATGACAATAGAGCAGTGCCCAGTGACAAGGTTCTTAACTGTAACCCACTGTTGTAAAACCTTCCCATAGAGAACATGACCAAATTCAGTTGATTTGGCTTGTTTGATTCCTTAGTTTCCTTCATTAAGTCAATGAACACTGCTCCATATCAGAAGCAACAAACAAGCATATGAATAAACATTTGAAGGGTGAGGATCTCAGTTTATGGGGTACTTCAGACTTGTTACTTCATAATCTGCTAGGTTAAAGAATGTAACCCTTACTTGGTACAGCTGTATATTTAAATTCTGATGTGCTTACTACTAGATCAGTCAACCATCAATAGAATGACCCTCAGATCAATTTTAAAATACTCTTCAAATTAAGCTGAGAAGGTTACATACTATAGAACTAGTTTTGTGGTGTATCTATAATACAAGCATTTCTTCCCTGGAAACATGGAAGTGATGGGGTTTCCATCTAAAGTTTTCTGAAAAGCTTCCTTTTTCACTGCAGGGCCATTTTTTGATTATTGGGTTAGAAGAAGATTAGAATTTTAAGTAATCTATATAGTTACTAATCTAGATAATGCAAGAAAAACACAAATGATTTTTGTTTAATCTCAGTCAATTCAATCATGGATTTAAAATCAATACTCTGTGTGCATCTGACTAGAGCTAGGATAAATTCACAAGACTTCATACAATAAATGCTTATATGATTGAGCATTTAAGTATCTTTGACTTTATAAGAATCATAGGAATATACTTCACTTTTTCAGTCTATTGTCTCCCCAAGGAAACACCACAATATTTCTGGGGCACTGCCCAGAATAAGGAGCATTTCCTATTATTTTTTTCTAGTGTTTCACAAATAGCTGAGTAACACACAGTCTGTATCTTTGTCAATTTACTTGAAATAGAAAAAATACAAATATAATTACAGCAACTATGTAGTCATATGCCCTGTGTGAAGTGCAGCAAGAATTATAGACGTCAGATGTAAAAGAATGGGAAAATCCTTGCCTTTCCATTAGTAAAGACTGCTTGAAAAAAAATCCACATTAGTAGTATCTCTATTGAACCGCAGTCTGTTACTATTTGGAAGAAAGAATAAAACAGTAAAAGGCTCTGGAAAACATAATAAATTATATAATAAGGGATCCTTCTCTTTAAAATGATTTTTCTTATTTAGAGAATACTGCCTTCCTCCAAGTGCAAAAATATCTCTTGCTTCAGCAAGAATTGAATAATGTCTTAAGAAATTACAGTACAAAACAGAGCTACTTCAAGCTTAAGTGGGCAGGAAAGACTGTATAGCAGATGTTGGGGGGGTTGTTACTTTTTGTAGCACATTTATTTACTCTGGTTAACTGTCAAACCCTATACTAGTTAATTATCCATGTCTTTAATCATGCCATCTCGTTCCTGCATGTTTGCACCTCGTGCATTTTAGGCATTGCACAGTACTGCTCCCTCACAGGATTACCTGGTTCACCCTGATTCAGCTGCATTGATATGGCAAGTGTTTCTACAAAATAGTTTCTGCACAGACATTTGAAAAACAAGAATTTTTCTCGGTGTGGAAGTTTCATGGGGATTTTTTTAACATGTAAAAAGTTGAAAAGCAGCTGCTGTCCTATACCAGTATGATAGCTTAAAGGTAACAAGTGAAATAATTGTCCAGAACTTCTGGCTGTGATGAAGGAGATGACAGGATGGACTGTGTGAAAGCCTGGCAAGAAGTACTGCAGGGCAGTTACTTGCAGCACTGGACAAGTTTCTGGAAAGACTTAATGTAGGATGTTGATTTAGTATCATCAAAAGATTGTGAATAGACTTACTTTTGTGATACTAAGTCCTTGCAAATATGCACGTTGCATGTTGTAATTTTAAGTGTCAAATACATGCAAACATTTCTTCCTCCATCACAGCACCATGCTCAGAAAGGCTTTGGTTTAAGGATTTATCAGTTAACTTTTTGAAGAAAAATTAACTGGTAGCTGTAGAATCTCGAATTCCTGTGGAATGGTAGTTCTCAGTTCCATACAGTGAAGCAAAGCTGATTTAATTAATGACAGCTATTACTGACCTTACAGAGTACCAAGAGCCCAGCCAGCCTATCTATCCTCAGTGTGTTGCAAAGCATCCAGAATCTCAGTGCATCATTGGCACAATCTCTTAGCAAAATAGCACATTTGTGACTTTAAAGCAAAGAATGCCTCAAAGACTCCCAAAACACTAAGATGCCTCTAGCTTGGCCTTAAGGCATTGGGAGCTCTGACTTGGCCTAAAGCAAACTGGCATGGAATTAAAATGTGGCTTTTATGAATATATCTTTTATTCTAATTCTAATTTTGGTTCTAGAAACAACTGATACTTTCACAATTTCTCCCCACCCCCAGCCCCTCTGGATCCTAGTACTGACAGATAAATTTTTAATGTAATTAATTTGTAAGTACCCTCCTTTTATATCTTTCTTTTTCTTTGTGATATTTTTGTTTGTTGTAATTTTGAGACGTATAGGCATATCCTTATTTCTTTCTCTATTTTGTAAGAAGCTCAGAAAATTTCAAAAGTCACTTTTAAACATATTATACAGTTGGCCTTTACAATTGGTTGTGTTTTCCTCTTTTCAACAGACCTTTGTAAGGATTTACACCAAATTTGAGTCTGCTTTGGGTTTTAATTTATTATTTTTAATACTTCTGAATATTTACTTAGTCTGAAAACAGAGTAACTTTCCTTGCTCTCAGTGTACCCAGAGCATTACACAAGGGTGTGCCAATGACTTGGCAGCTCTGCAGACCTTTCCAGGGGAAAGAGCAGGCATTGAGACTTTCTCAAAAGCATCGTGTCAGTGCTATTCACTTTTTTTTCCAGGGCTTCTTAGCAGATTGCAGACTTCAGCTCCCACAGTACGAACTCTATCATCATCAAAGTCCTTTTCACAAAACATTCCAAGCTGTTTGTGGAAACTGGGCCGACTTAATCACGTGGCAATTGCAGTGCCTGATTTGGAGAAAGCTCAGTCCTTGTATAAAGATGTGTTAGGAGCCCAGGTGAGTGAGACTGTTGCTCTTCCTGAACATGGTGTCTACACTGTTTTTGTGGAGCTGGGAAATACCAAGCTGGAACTTCTACATCCTTTAGGAGACAAAAGTCCCATTGCAAGCTTCCTGCAAAAAAACAAGACCGGAGGAATGCATCATATCTGCATTGAGGTATTTTAATATAATGTTTCATCTAATAAGATAGATACATTCAAGTATGCATATTTTAATGGGTTTGACCTGGGTCAAGAACTAACATAATAAGGCTGTCATATTTCTTTTATACAAAGAAAAATTTAGACAGATATTTTGATAAACAACTTGTTTCAAAAAAAGGTAAGTATTTTAAGAAGAAATTAAATTATTCCTGACCAGTTACAATTTAATACCTGCAGTGAAAACCATGCTGGACACAGTAGAGCCTGGTCCTCTCCTAACACGGCTGCACCCGAAGGCTTTCCACTGTTTACTGTCCCTCATCCTTGGGGATGCAGGAATTCATTCCAGCTGAGCCCAGACTCGGTTCCTCTTTGGGCCATCTCTGCAGAACAGGAGCAGCAGCTGCTGTGGCTTTTCTGCTCAGGGAAAGAATCTGGAGGGGGCCATGGCACATGTCACATGTGGCCTTTCTAGTTTAGATAATTTGACAGTCATTCCTTTTTGTTTTGCAGACTGGTAGTTGTGTGTAGGAAGAACTGTAGTGAGTTTGGAATATTCATGAACAAAACTGCTGCAAATGGGTAGGAATTAGCTGATGCCTGTTCCTCTGAATTAAAGCTAGGAATTTCCTTCTTCCCTACAATGGCATCGGGAGAGTTTATTCACCAAATTATGTCCAGACACCTCAGCTGTGAAAAATAGAAATTATACTATTTTAATTCTAGGTCTTTATTGATTATTGACTACTGGATTTTCTAAATTTAGCATCAATATTATTATTTCAAAAAATGAATGCATTTAAATTATAGGAAAATTCAAATTTCATTGGATGTCATGACATCAGAACTTCAGATCACAGCATACAGTATAGGCATGTTTTTGTTAATTACATATTTCTGTAGGAAACTGTACTGAAATACTGTTTTAATGGTTATTATTATAGCTAAGGTCAATAGGAAGACCACATCTGGATATATTTTTGATTATTCCAAGCTTTTTTCCTTAGGAAACTTAATGAACCTTAATCTACTCAGAAGGAGAATACATAAATCTAAAAGGGACTTTTACCTTCTGCCCACTGCCCTTCCTTTTCACCAGCATTTAATGAGTCAGTGCTCTGTCATCACTTATAAAGGGAGGTATTTTTCTCTAGTTATTGAAAGCTGGAAAGCAATATAATCTTCCTAGTAAAAGTAATGCAGAATTTAGATTATTTATGGAGTCCTTATAAAGTAACAACAACAAAAAAAAAAAAAGAATGGGTGTTGTACAGGGGTGATTTTGGTTTATTAATTTCATAAATACAGCACAATCTGTTTAAAAGGTATTTTATAAAATCTTCAAATAACAAATGCAAACTTCTGTGCTATTTTTATTTTTAAGACTAGATGTTTTAAAATGGTTTATAATTTATTTTCAGAATTATATTAGAACTTAGGAATAACATTTCAGTAAGGAATTATGTTACTGCTCCTGAATGTAAAATCTGCATAATACAGTGCAATATGTTAATTTGTGTGAACTGTATCTTTTTGATAAGGTTGATGACATAAAAGCGGCTATGACAGAGCTGAAGAAAAAAAAGATACAAATATTGAGTGAAGAGCCAAAAATAGGTGCACATGGCAAACCTGTGATTTTTCTTCACCCTAAAGATTGCCATGGAGTCCTTGTGGAACTTGAGCAAGCTTGAGCTGCAATATTCATAAATAAAACAATAGAAGAGTTGTGAAGTTCCTGGACTGGTGCTGGGAATATTGATGTGGTATTCAGTCTTCACAAGTTCATTGCAGTTCCCATGGATGAAGTACAGCTTTTGAGTACTGAAATACTGCCACAGATTTAGGCTCTTCGTTGTTGTTGCTGATCTGATTTTCAGAATTAATATGTTGGCATTTCTTGAATTCTCTGTGATTCTAAACAATGCATGAGCTAAGTTACATATGTATCATAGTAATTTATCTTTTGTTGCCTGTTTGCAGCATGATTTTACCTCTGTAGCCACAGAAACTGTACAGTTTCTAGGTCAAGCTGCATTATTTTGCTCTACATTTCAGAGCAGAGACCCACTTCTCAGTGACAACAATATAGCTTAGACATTTTCTTTAGGAATAAAGGAAAACGAACATTGTGTTTTCTCTTTTCACCATTCACCATCTGTGCTTCACACTGATTGATTTGTTCACGCAATAAAAAATCCATATATTATTGTATGGGTGTCTGCAATCAGTAAATAAGTTTTTCATGGCATAACAATTACTGCCAAGGAAGTTACCGTGGATAAATCATCATTTAGTTCTTTTATGAATTTTGTGGATATGCAGGCAATGCAAGAAGAGAAAATTATTTGCCTGATATATATTTCAGATTGTAATGCACTTGTGACATTTTAGTTTTTTCATTTTTACGGGTTTTAAATTTTTTTCCCAAGCTTTCTCCATAGAAGGACATCTTGAAGAGACATGAACAAGCAGCAATTAACCTTTTAGGTTTAGGTTTTCCTGTGCAGAAGCCCTTATAAAATCAGTAGCAAACACACACCACGTAAGTCTCGCTTCCTTACACGGTTGTTAACATTAAAGACCACGCCAGCATGCTGATGTCACAGGCTGCAGGCACAGTTTGGTTAACTTATTTATGGACAGACTTCACTTATCCAAGCAGTCTTTTCCTGATACTTTCTTTTATAGGTTTGTTTTGACATTTCAGCTGTAGAAATAGAAGACTTGCTATTTCCTTAGTTTTCTCAAGCCTTAAAAAGTCATACTTTTGTAGCTTAACTAAATCAGAATTTTAAATTTTCCTACATCTCTTCATATACAGTAAGAACCTTCAGCTTGATATGAAGATCACTTTTTATTTAATTGAATTGTTTGCAATGTGTGTCATGTTTGCGGCAACAAAATACAAATATAATGTTCACCTGAGCCTTAAACATGTTTTTAAAGACATTGACACTTCCTCCTGAATTTTAATTCTGAAAAAATCTCTACAAAGCCATGATTTATTTTTTTAACAAGATAGTTTTGTACTCAAAAGAAATACTCCTTCTGTTACATTTTAAGAAAAACACGGCCTTCCACAGGGTTTCTACACCTCATCAAATCACTGTTTATAGGGTAGTTTGTGATCTAAATTCTAAACTGTTTAAATTTAGAAATCTTAAGGCTTATGATGGAAACACAGAATGATTTCATATTCCTGAAATATGATTTGGCCATTCTAGGAGACATTCTATGACCAAAGTTGCTTTTGTCTTTTCTTTCTGTGAAGGACAAGGAGGTACCTTTTCTGCAAAACCAGCATAGGAATGCCAATACTAAAAGCCTCACTCCCTGGTTAAGATAATTGAACAGAAGTCTTTAAACCAAGTACCTTAGTTTGGTGCAACAGAAACAGTCCTCCCATGGTCCATTCTCCATTTCTTTGTCCTGTCTGAAGGAGATGGACTTTTGTGTATGACATCTATCAATATACTCAGAGTAGTAGCTTGAGGTAGTGCTAGAGAACGGAGACTTAAATAAACAACACTTGCTTCACCTGCTGATTGTGCTCCCTGTTTTATTGGCAGAAAGAGGCTTGCAATACTTTTTAGCTGGTAACCAGCAACTTTCCTGACTGACTGACGTGGGGTTGCCCAGCTATAAGGCAGCTGATGTATTTTGTTCCTTGTGTCTAAGTCGTGCTCCTGTCTCACTCACAGTTATACCTTTCTTCTGACGACTCCTAGGGTGGAAGTCAAGAAAACACCAACACACACACACACAACCCCAGCCCTGCAAAAGAGAGTTTAGGTCTGCAAATTAGTCAGTACCCAAAACTGGATCATGTTCTTACAAGCTGTTACAATTTGATGGGATCAGACCTCCTTAGCTGTCGGTGTGCACTACAGGACAGGAGAATTTCCCCTTCTGGAGCAATAGACTTAGAGAAGAGCCAAGGGAGCTAGACAGCTACAGGATCTGAAGATAGCTACATCTGAGAGAAGTTTCCTGTTCATAAGCTTCACCCCTTAGACTTCAGTGGGAACAGAATCAGCCCCTATAAACTGTGTAGTTCTTCACCTTAAGGCAGGCAGCCTTCACAAGTCATTGTTCTGACTTACCAAGGGGTTGGGACAGGGTTTGTGTACATGGGCCTTGCTGTTTGTCACTGCCGTGATTATAAGGGGAGTCACATCAAGAAAAAGAGTGGAAATTCAGGGATGGAGACTGGGGAATGTGAGAACTGTGATTTGTTCCTTTCAGTGGAGGAACATTTAACAATACACCCCTGTTGCACCGTTATACAACTTCTGGGAAGAACAACAGAGATTCAAATAATTGGGGCTGATTATCTTGGAAGGGAAATAGGCTTTGACAGTGTTTCTTCTTTTTTGCTTTTTGTCTGTTTGGTGGCTTTTTTAAACCTTTAAACCAGCAAAACCCTCTTCTCTGATAATTTCAAGCTTCTCAGAAGATGGAGTGTTAATATTTTGCCAGTAGATTTTCTCAGGCTTGTGCAATTTGTCAAGTGCGAGTTCCCTGTTCCAATCTCTCCATGTGCCTTTTTTCCCCTCTGAGCTGAAGTGTGTACCCATGTTATTCTGCCTAAGGCAGACAAGACACATTTTTCTGGACTCCATCAACATTACTCAGGCAGCTAAAGAGCTCATAATTAAATGATGCAAAATATCTTTTTTTACTTCCTCTCTGCAACCCTCGTCACGCCTCAGTGGGAGGAGGTGACCAAGCTGCAGAATGAATCCCATTCCTTATGATGAGGCAAACCTAAAAGCAGACTTAAAAAGCTGAGAAAAGAACTAACTGCTTGCTTTTTAAAAACTAACCTTACAGTTTTGCAATTCTGCAAAAACTCCATTACTGTCATGCTAATTCTGCAATTAATGCACCCAATTTCATTCTGAATTCTGTTGCTTTCATTATTACCATATCAAGCTGAAGTCTCGTAGAAAGACCATGAAACATGGAGATGTTTACATTATCTGGTTGAGGTACTTACAGTAGGAGCTTTGAATGACATCCTTGGCACTTCATTTGATTCTGTCCTTACAAGGAATTCTTCCTGTAATGATGTGACATGGGTTTGTTGGACATAAGAATGCTTACTTGAGAGAAAAACTCAGAATTGATTGTTTCAATACTCAGTTCTTTTACCAAAGCAGTTGCCATGTTGGCCAAATTATGAGGTTGTCAAACAGAATAAGAGCATCAAGTTCAACTAATTAATATGAAAATGGAAACAGTGTGTAAATTAACAACAGTGTGTAAATTAATCAAACTAGGGCTGACATTTTACCATGGAAGACCTCAACCACTTAGGAATGCAAAATCTGTCATCTTTGATAAGCTGTTTCAAAGACTTTGAACAAATTATGAAATAAATATTTATCTTATTCTGAAGGGATGTTTGTATCCTGTATAATCCTTACATATCTATAAAATGTCAACTGTCAATTTTAATTTTCATTTACACTGTATTTTATATTGTTAAAAAGCATTGCTAACTGCAAAGTTCATAGCATAGATTCACAAATGAGGAAGAGTTCTCTGATACATTTTAAAGTAATGGTACATTTTGAAACATTTAATGACTCTTCTAAAGTGGCCTTTCAGCTCTTACTGCTAACACAAAAATAGCAAATATGTACTAAAGCCTTCTATGGAGTAGATCTTTAATGAAGATTTTTAAACTTATTTTTAACATTGCAATTTTTCACTAATAAAGACAGGTTCAAAAGATGATTTTAAGATCTGAAGTAATTTGTAACTGCAGGTACCCTGAAAGCATATGTGATGATGCACAATTTGCTTTAAATAAGGGGAATATCCAACTCTGCACCCATGGCTGGCTTTTATGGAAATGATTATTTCCAGAAATTGAAGACTAAGAAAGGTGTATTCATTGACTGGTATCATGCACCCTATTTTTACCTTCCATTTTGGTATGTAATTTTCTATAATAACCATCTGTCTGAGTCATTGTCTCCAAAATGATGTGGAAGGAGAATGTTTGTTAGAAACCTAAATTTTAAAAAGTTAAAAAATATATCTGACTCCCTTTGGGACCTCTGAAGTTGTTGAGAGGTCAGTTGTGGTACAATACTTGCAGCTGCAGTAACTTCAAAAAGAAAACACCTGCCCTTTTGGGCTGGAAATACTGCTTTTGCTATGTTGATAAAGTGAGACTTAATTATGTATATGAGGCTATTTCATCAAGTTAACAATTTTGGGAACTAATAATATGAATTAAAACATCATTTGCCAAATGTTTAAACAACCTGTCTGCAGATTATACCTGCAGATACACTGCAGTTCCATGTAAAACATACATGCATTACAGTTTGGGTAATGTTTTGAGTTTTTAGCATCTTCAAAAGAAAACCAAAATCAGTCAAGTAATTGGGATGTAGAAAGGGACAGATGGGAAAAGTCATTGTAAAAAACCATGACAGAAAATAGCCTCTTAGTAGCAAATGGAGAGTTAACAAAAATCTTAACAACCTAACTAAAAACTAAACCCCGCCCCCGCACAAAAGGGTGTTTCCCTGCAGGGCCTTTGCATGTACATGGAATGTGCCTTGATGCTAACACCTGGGGTAGCTACCCCCGGGGCAGATAAACACACACCACCCTGAACACGCAGCTATTACACTAAACACTGATACTTAGCTGATTGCAATGCAATATAATTACATTAGGAAAGCTTTTCATTTTTGCTATACTGAGAAAGATTAGCTACTATCTCAAATTTGCATAATTATGAGCAAAGCCTGTCATAATTGTCTTAAGATATGCATTTCTTTGTAGACAAAGTCATTATCACCTAGCTGCCCTAGAAAGATCTAGAGGTTTCTAATAAAAGGCCTGAGGAACCACCTGTGTTCATCATTCACCACAAAAAAATGTTCTTGGAGAAACCCTCTTCAGTGAGCTTTCATATAGTACACATTGAATCCCACATTTTTAAACCTTAGGGTTGGATATTATTTGCACAAGGGCTCAAAAATCATTATTTGTTCTTATAAATCTAGCCATATGATGGAACGTGATTGAGTCCAGTGCTGTCCCCTGCTGTAATGTTCAAACTTTTGGTGTTTGGGTTTTTGCTGCACTGGAGCACCTCAAGCAGCAGGTTTTAGAAGCTGAGGTCATTACCTAGCAGGATTACATGGCATTCAGGAATGTAATTGGCAGAGAGATGCTGTGGAGACTCACAGAAAACACCCTCAGCTCCGGCCCAGCGCCAAAGCAGGTCCCTGGGGATACAGAGAGGCCCTGCCGAGTGTCAGTGCGGGATGCGGGCGTCCAGCAAACCTCGCTGTGGGCAGCGGCTGCTCCGGGGGCTCGGGAGGGGAGCTGGGCCGGGCCTGGGCCGGTGCCCGCGTCCGGACACCGTCACTGGCTCACAGAGCTGCTGGGGCTGGGCAGCGTCACCTGGAGCAGGTGCACGGGAACGCGTCCAGGTGGGTTCGGAATGCCTTCAGAGAGGGAGATGCCACACCCTCCCTGGGCAGCTCTTCCAGTGCTGTGCCACTCGCAATGAGAAGTTCTCCCTCACGCTGAGGTGAAACTTGTGTTTCAGTTTATGGCCATTGCTCCTCGTCCTGTCGCTGGACACCACTGACGAGTGTGGCACACGCGGAACTGGCGCGGTGCCCGGCCTCCCGCTTTGGAGGTGGACGGCGGACAGGTCAGCGCATCCCGCCGAGCCCGCCGGGCTGTGAGG
>WEIU01017782.1:1294953-1467676 GCA_013389925.1 Aegithalos caudatus
GGCTCCCCCGGGACGGTGCGAGCTCCGAGCCCGGCCCGGCCGCCTCAGCCCCGCCGTGCCGGGACGGCGGCTCCGGGTAACGCGGGGACCGGCCGTGCAGCATCCGCATCATGTCAGCGGTTTGTGGGAGGGCGGGAGGCTTAAGTCCGTTTGTCTTAATAAGAGTGAAAAGAAATGCGAGAGGAGCCCTCCTGTAATGCAGCACCGCTCGGAGTTTGTATTTGGTTCTGATTTCATGCCTCCACTGTAGCAAAGGGATCAGAGCCTTTGATCTGCTCTTTTCCCTTTCCCTTCATCATGAGATTTGGTGGGAAAAAGGGTGCTCAATTAAGAATACCTGTTTTTTGTTGGGATAAACAGCATGAGCTATAGCATGGTCTCTTTGCCTCTTATTGAACAGTTTTTTGAATATGTGTGTGTGGTGCCTTGTATTGCCATAACAAAAGGGATGGGGGTGGGGGAAAGGAAGGGAATACTGCATTTAGAGCTGCATCTTAGAAAGTCAAAGACTGCCTTATTTTTGCCTCAGCTAGCAGTCTGTGCTTTCAGATTTACATACTTTGCATCCTCAGTGTCGTTTTGGTGGTTGTTGCACGTTTGTGAGGACATACAAGAAAAGAAATTTAAATAAAGAGACCTTACAACGTGCATAGTACAGAGATAATGTGCATTGCAGTGATTTTAAGAAAAGTCTGAAATTACTGTGACCAGTTTGAAAAATGCAAGTAGTGTTTTCAGTTGCATTACCTGGCCAAGCCCACCCTATGATCTCCCAGGAGGGGCTGGAAAATCTGTTTGCAGAAAAGGTATTTATCTATTATGCCTGTTACCCAAGAATACCTCATTACTTGATAAGTAGAACTGAAAAAGAGAAACAACTACTGTCATAGTTTTTTGAGGTTTTTTGTAAGCCTCAGTGCTTCCAGTATAACAGTTTTAAAGGGGAAGAATTTTAGTTTAAGACCTTATTGCCACTTAAGATGAAATACAGTATATGCAGGTTATGTGTTTGAGAAGCTAAAGACTGAAATTTATGTTAAAGCATAAGATGGCAGTTTATAATTGTATCATCATGATTCTTCTCCATATGGGACAGACAAGAGGAAAGAGCTTTTCTTTCATATGTTGTTCTGCAAGATCAGAACTGCTAAAGTCGAAGCCGCTGTCCTTAGTGCACTTGGGGCTCATAGGATTCATGCTGCAGAACTGTCCTTATAAACCCTGACTGTCAGAGTTTCTAAATTCCCTGATAGTTTAGCCCTTATCTGCACTTGGAAATATCTGAAGCTATTTTAAAAAATTGCTCCCTCTTGATCCTCTGATAGTAAAGGAAAAGTGTTCTTGCAAAGGCCATAGATGCTCAGCTCTTTTGGTCAAAGTATTACAGTTCTAAGGAGAAATCTCAAAAAGGATGTTTTGTGCCGTTACTTGATTAATTCCAGTTCAGGCTGGGGACTGGACATGAATTTAAACAAGCTAGGTCTTGAAAAAGTGACCTTTGCTTAAGGCTGTGAACATGAGAAACCACTTCAAGAAGCATAATTTTACCATCTCTCCAGCTGTTCCGATAAGAATATTTGCTAAGAAATAATTTGTGAATATACCGTGGTTTAAACATCTTTCATCTTTCAGTTAATATTCCTGTGCCGAGGGTGGAGAAATTAGAGAAAGTGACCTGTTCCAAGCTACCAGCTCACAGAGAGACATATGGAGGATTCTGGTTTTGTTCACAACAAATCTTGGTTGTAGCCTTTGAACACATCAGGGTTTAGGTGCTTCTGCAGACTTTTTACATCTGTTTTCCTTGTTATCTGTGTTTAAATAAACAAGGCAGTTATTTCATGCTTTAAGCACTGCAGTGGTAGAGGCTGAGGAGCAGCCCTGCCATAAAGGCCCAGAGGTCCTGGACATGAACCAGCCACATCCCCTGGCAACAAAGATAGCCAGGAGCATCCTGGTCTGTGTGAAGAACAGTGCATCAAGGGAAGGGGTTATTCCCTTCTGCTCAGCACCCAGTTTATAACCCTGTGTCCACTTTTGGTCTCCCCAGGTCAAGGAAGTTATTAAAGACCTGGGGTTCTGCAGGGTCCCTGAAGTGGTTGGGGCTGGGGGCCGAGCTCTGAGCAGAGGGTGAGGGAGTGGGGCTTGCTCAGGCTGCAGAAAGGGAGGCTATGGGGGGGCTGACAGCAGCCTTCCAGTCCTTATGAAGAGTTCCCCAGGGAACACACAGTGCCACACACAGTGCCACGCACAGTGGCATGTGCTTCTTTCTAGAGACTAAAGGCATATGTTGAAACAAAGGTTCAGACTGGATACAAGCAAAAATACTTTGCCCCACAAGGACAATCATGCATGGAGACAGGTACCCAGAGAGGTTGTTTGGTTTCTGCTCTCGAGGGTTTTAAAAACCAGACTGGATAATTCCCTCAGCAAACTGATCAGGGCTTACTGATGACCTTGGTTTGAGCAGGATGTTGGACAAGAGATCTCTGACATTCTTAACAACCTGAAGTGTTTTGATCCTGTTTGTGCCTATTTGTACATGGTACAAGAAGCAGACGTTTCCAGAAGTCAGATTTTTAAATAAAGATTTTGAGTTTCCATTCTAGGACTAATCCGTGCACCTCAGCAGAGATGGAATAAAGTATCGGTATGGTACATGAACCTCTATTACTTGTGAACAGTACATTGCATTAATACAAACTAATACCTCCTTATAAGCCTCCCAAGGAAGAGATACTTGCTTGAAATAAACAAAAAGAAGTGCATACTACTTGTAAGCAAGAGCTTTTACTAGGAGTTATCTTTTGGCACTACTATGAGGTAATTAAAGCCTCGCAACATTTGTGCAAGAGATGAAATGGTAGTTGTTACATCTTGAGAAAATAAGGCAATGATGCAGTCACATGAGCTTCACAAGTTAAGAGGAAGAACTGAAGGCAAAATCAGAATGCACTGGTTTTTAGACACTCAAAATACTTGCAGTCACTGAGTCAAATGCTCATTATAAGAACTTGCAAATGCTTTTAATCTTCTGGTAAGAGTATTACATGTATGATTTTTTTTCCTGAGGACCCATGAGAGTCCTGAATGAAAAGCAGCTCAAGACAGCACCATGTGATTGGTGAAGTGTGTAGTGCTTTAGGCTTTTGCTGTCTGCAGGAGCTGAACATGCACCGCTTAAGCTTTGTCATGGCATCCATGAGAAGAGGACTTCCATTCAAATTCTCAGTTTTGTCTGAACTTAGGTCTTATCTTGGCTAACAATACCATATTTAGGAAGGAAGGCCTTGCACAACTGGTAAAAAATGTATGGATTGAACTGTTTGTTTCTGCTGCTGGTAGGTAAATGCACTGTCACTGGAGTTCATGACATTCCTTTCCTTTTTTTGTTGCAGTACTTACTGTCTTCATTCACATGCTGCAGCAGAGGAAGGTGATTTGCACTTCAAGAGGAGTAAGTTAGAGCTGAGCAAAGACTGGTATGGAAAACTCTGGGACTAATAGGTGTTTCTACCTAAGCTAAAGAGGAAGAACTAGAAGCCCTGTAGGTAGGGATGACAAGGAAAAAGTGTTATTGTTCTCAGGTAACAAGGTTATGTGAAATACTGCTAGAGATGCATACTCTGAAGTATACTCATGCATGGAGGGATAATTTTCTTTTGAAACAGAAGGAAATGAAGAGGAAAGCTGGCAAAAAGGTATACAAAATATGTCAGTTATAACCAGTGTGAGGTTTGCAGTCTAGATAAGGCAATGCAGACATTCACTGATACCAACCCAGGGTCCAGAGGGAGCTGCATGAGGAGTATCTTGGTACACGTGTCCAGTTTGGATTATTAAGATGAAGTTTCCTTCAGAAAATGGCCCTCCTAGTTACAGGCTTAGTAATGAAGATTCAGCCACATAGAAATTTATTATTGCTTTGTTTCTTAAAAGGTAGATTGAGTATTTCCATTCTGTTAATTGAATGGAGTTTTTGAACTTTGTTTTGTGCATTGACATTAGAAATATTTATGAGCACATCACCAATTTGCATTATTTCCAGATTGCTGTCATTCCCTTTACATTCTGAGAGATCTTCACAGATGCATTTCTCAGCTACAACCTTTGCATAAGTTCCTCTTCCCAAGTCAATTGTACAGTAACCCTGATCATTTTTGAGGCATGAAATCCTTTCTATTTCTGAAATATTCTCCAAGAGAGACCTGACCTTGCAAGTTTTTCTTGTGTATGTATTCTACCTTTGTGTTAAGGTTTCACGGGATCTGACCCTTGAAGATTTAGTGTAAGATTTATTTTATTTATTAATTTAAAGAAGATTAAGTGTAAGAGAGAAAGGTTTAGAAGTTTCCCTTTTCTTTTTTTTTTTTTTCTTTCTTCTTTTTCTAATCTGCAGCTTTAGTGTCTGGTAAGGATGGCCATTCTGACTGGTACCAGGTTTCACAGGGTTGCTGTGCTATCTTGAGTTTCAAAGACCACCACGGCTACTAATAGATGAATAATCATAAAGGCAGTTACACAAAGAACAGAAATATTTCTGTTCCTATAAAATGATCTGGTATAGGAAAGAAGCAGACTTGCATGGTTCCAAATTCTTACTATGCAGCATAACACGTTGTTGCCATGCTACCAGATTGCTTGAGTTGATATTTAAATTTGCCCTTAGATTTGTATTTAAAAAGAATGAACTGTTAACAGTACATTAAAATATAAAATAACCTGAAAAGACATAAGCCTCATCACCAATTTGCTCATGACTTTTTGGCCTCTACAGGTTTTAATTTTCTTTCCAAAAATGAACCCCACCATCACAACAAATCTAAGATATGCATGAACCAATGAAATATGGAAAGGTTGTGTTTGGGAGTGCAATAAAATCCTTCTATCAAAGGAGGAATATTGATTATTGTTTCCATACTTTAAAAAATAATGCATCTTGCTTGCCTTACTAAGTGCCTCTTACCATCTTTTGTCCTCTCCAATGTAACACAACAAAGGGAAATCAGAGTATGAGGGTATTTTCTTGTTATTGACGTATTGTGGAGGAGAAAAGAACATTATTTCTATATGTGTGTGCAGATATATATATAATGTCCTTTAGGCACAAAATCTTGTGTTACTGGAAGACAACTCTTGATTAGAGATAAGGCAGCTTTAAAAAGAAACTTATCCCTGTGATATTCTTAGCCAGTCAATCAGTGTGGCTTTAATTATGTAGAAGTATTTGACATGTTATGGCCCAGGAGATAAGAGCTGTTGCATAGTAGATGAATGAAAGGGAAGGAATTCTGTTGGTGACTAGAAATCCCATGCTCAGTGCTGCATTAGAGACATGAAAGGCACACTGGAAGGGAACACTTCCTAGTAAATAGTGATTTGCATTGTGTTGCTGATTCCAGGATTATGAAGGTTGTTGGTGGCAGAATTTTTCATTTCTGGTTAATGACTACTTGCTTTTTTGATGGGAGGGTTGCCATTAAAGTACCTCTGTAGTACCAGGAATGTGCCTTTAAGTCAGTTGTGTTGGTGGGAATTTTTTTGTTTGCTTGGTTTTTGGTTTGGTTGATTGGCTTTTGTGTGGGTCTTTTAAAAATAATTAAGGGGTAGGTGGAAGTCTCAGTTTTCACCCAGTAAAAGGTATCTGTTGTGATACTGGTAGTTTTCTGTACTTGGAGAGAGACCACCTTAAAATCTTCCCACATCTATTCCACACCTATCTGCAGTGATAATGAATGATCTGTCCAGCATTTAATCTGGTATTTGTCCTCCATTTATTATTCAATTTGTATGCATTATAACTGACCTACCAACTAACAGATAATGATTTGGGGGGAAAATGGAGGGGACTTATATATTACAGCACTACTATACCTTTGCAACAGTATTTTTTCCTTCCTGTGCCTATATCTATATTTGTTTTTTAAAGTTTTCAGTCACAATTCAGTAAAATACCTGTCTTATTCTTGAGACAACATTGATTTAACTTAGATCTGTTAACATTTCTAAGTGTCAGGACTCTTACAACATTTCATGGTTTAGTATAGGCTCCAGCTGTTAGTGTGTGAAAATCACAGCTTTGAGCTTCTACTCAGACAGGCTCCAGGAGTGAAGAAACTGTGAGTGTGTACTTTAAACATTTGTGGACTACATGATACCTTTAATTCTGGAGTTCTTGTGATTTGCAGTGCTACAGCAATTGTAGTAGATAAAAGTTCCTTAATGTGAACCAGCATCTCTTGGAATGAACTAAGCTTGAGTTCCCAGTTTTCTTTCTGATGGTACCTAACATTGTTATAACCACTCATGATAAATACAAACAAGCCAAATGTCATCCAGAGTTTCTGAAGCAGCTGTTTTATCAGTGAACAATCCATGGTATTACATACTTTCCTCTATTCAATGATATTCCTATTTAAAGTGGTAATTAAGTAATGTAGTAATCTGCTACAGTATTAGTAAATCCCACTGGAAGGTTAGGAAACAAAAGCTGTTTATTACTGCTCTGAGTTTCCCACCCTCCCCATGCATTGGCACAATGAGTCTTGTTTCTTGACAGGCTGAAATCCATATTGTCTTTAAGAAGTTAGCAGGTAAACTGGTGCTGCCAGCTGAGGCTGACCCTCACTGCCTGGCTCCAGCCTGCAGCACTGGTGACACAGTGACTGTCAGCTCCTCAGGCTGGCCCTGGGGCACGCCTTGCCCCTCAGGCTCAGCACCATGGCTCCTGTGCCCGAGCTGCAGGACAGGCTCCTCATCACAGGGTCAGCCTGAGGGACCCTCACACATTGTAAGGACAAGAAATGGGGGAAATTCAAACAGAAATTCCTAAATAGTAAAAATGGACGTTAAACATACGTGTGGAACTTAACCAAACATCATAGTAGCATCCTGAATGAGATGGAGGTGATTGGGAAAAAAAAGATAAAAATCTATTGTAATGGAGCATAGTCCTAGTTGTAGTGTCTAGGACCTCTTGCTGGAAGGCATTTAGAAGACAGCAGTAGACTGTCTTTGCTCAAAAGACTGACCTGTCTAAATAGACTTCACACTTTGGTATCTTCTGTTTAAATAAATCTGACATAGGAAAAGAATAGTGTTATAAAGTAGTACCAGGCCAATATAACCTCATCTAATGGTAGCAAAAGATTGTGAAACACTGGATTTAATCAATAACATACAGACCAAACATTTACTGAAAATCTGAATTATGGGTGTCTGTAATTATCAGAGAATATAACTTAAATGTACCTAACTGGAAAATCTTAATTTGGTTCTGCTATTTAGTTGAATTTTGCTGTTAACCTTCTGGCTGTGTTAAACTATAGAGATAAAAATAATTACCTTTGTAGATTACCATATTATATATTTTGCCTATGTAAATATGAATAGCATGTGGATAAAAAGTTCTCTGCTCTGGAGACTATAAAAGGATGGCTTTGCAGTTATTACACGATTTTCATTGTTGTTTTCTTTACTAGTACTGTGTCACTGGGGGTGTGAGTGGGGGTGTGTTTGATTTTTAAACAAACTCCCCAAAGTCTGCTTTATTCATTTTGTAGCTGTAGACTTATAGATTTTTAAGCTCTTTGTGGCAGGAATGTCTGCAGAATACTTAACATGATGAAATCTTGGTTAATGGACTGTTCCACAACACACATATTTTAGGATTTATTTGCCCCCAATTGAAAATTGTTGCTATAGCAAATACAAGACAAAGAATTAAAAGGATAGGAAGATATAATGTGACTGTTCAGGGTTTGCATCTGGTAAAGGGGCTGATATCAGGAGGCACAGAAGTTGATTATACCCTTGCAATACTAGGCTACATATGATGGTACAAATTTGGATCCTGCAGGGAAGCCTCCTGGGAGCCTGTCAATCCATTGGGAGAGCCCAGGAGAGGTGCACATAATGTTAGTTAGTTGTTGTTTTACAGTGTGGGCATTTTCTATTATTAAGGGACTGTGACATATCTTTAAGTGGCTGGAAGTTGGCCTTGGATTTGAACTGGGTGCAGCTCAAGCATCTTTCAGGACTCCAGTGTTGCTGTGAGCTGCAGCCTTCCCTGCAGTGCTCCTGTCCCTGGGAATGTCCCTCAGCCCCAGCAGGCTATGGCTGCCTGTTGCTGCAGCACAGGAACTTCTGGTTGCCAGCAGGACACTGCCATGGGGTGCTTGTTCAGTTAATTCAGTTGATGTTGATAATAATTAAGCTTAGAAACGTGAGACAGAGTTGACCTAATGATAGAAAAATAGAAATTGTTCCAAGTGTTAGAAGAATTAGTCTGCATTTGACTTTCCCAATGAGCACAACGGTTCTATAATTAGTAGTTTCTAAGGATCATATTCTGCCAGCCATAATACTTTGTCATACGTCTATGTATTTATGCAACTGTAGATGTTACTTGCTTTAAACCAGATATCAAAATTTATATACCTATTGCCTTGAGCATCAGTTGAAGACAAACCAGTCTATTTATGAAGAAGGAAATTACTGAATAAATCAGCAAGATTCATACTGCCATTTACATTCTTGCCTCAGTAACTACTTGCTTCATGTTTAGCGATGAGAGATGCAGAGTTCTGAATTGGAAAATTCATGGATAACTACAAAATAGACTGGCCCACAATGTACCAATGTGATGCCTCAGTGATTTTTCAACTGTTTCATCTTTAAAGGAAAAATGATAATTCTTGAAAGTCTTAGCCAAGTGCATAGGTACATTTACTGAGAACATAGGAAATGCATGCTTATTTAAATACATTATGCAAAACTTTCTCTTACAACAAATGAAATAAAATACTGGGGAAGTCCTTGTTTTCACACTAGCTTTTTTTAATATCTATTTCTAAAGATATTAGAATATTAGAGATTATTATTTCATTAATACTCCCCATGTCCTTTGCTAGTCCATATCTCTGGTATGGAGCATGAGGCTTCTTGTGTGTAGATGTCTTCCATACGACTGCCCAGCTATAACCTTGGGGTACAGCAACCTTGCACTGCAGGATTAGTGCCTTTTCTCCAACAGGTCTGTTCCATAGAGTTTTTTTTTCTGTGTAATGCCATTATTTTACATGCTGCAGTTAAGCCAGCTGCAGTCAAAACCTAATCTTTTGTTTAGGCCAGCTGTAGATCTAATTAACCCTGCTGACATTGCATCTTGTTCAATCACAGAGTACACATTCTCCAAGAGAATGGCTGAGGCTGTATCAATACTGTCTAGAATATTGTCTTACCATGAGTTTTCAGTGTTCCCCTGTTCCCTGCTGCACTGTTGTCTGCTTAGCCTGTCAGTTACTGATAGGGAAAGTCTATGTACCCGTGTGTAAAGAAAAGGAAAAAAAAATAGCCCCAAATGCATGCTAAGCTCTCCACATAGCTGGGATTTTGACAGATCACTAGAACTCTCAATGTTCCCATCTCTGGCAGAGCACAGGATGGCAGAGAAGACAAAGAAGAGATAGCCAGCTATCATCTCCAGTGCTTTCATGGAGTTAATGAGCATGGAGGAGTGACATGCACACAGTCCAAGATTATGCAAGGGACTAAAAAGATACAAATAGCGTAGTATGAGCTGCCAAAGGCTCATGCCAATCTCTTCTATCATTTCTGCTGGAATATTTCTGTTTACTCTTAGTTTCATAATGACATTATTTCAGCTTTATCAGACACCTGTAGAGAATAGGATCCACTGTCTCATTTAAAAGAGTTGCTCTTTCCCTATAATGACTTGGCAAAAGTGAGGTGAACATTCAGGTATCATCATGAAGGTCCAAAGGAAAATGAATTCTTCCTAAGACCTTCAGCAGGCTGATGTGTAAGGGAAACTATGCTCAGAAGTGATTAATTTGTGGGGTATGATCTCCCAGCATCAGGCTTGAATCCTACAGATTCTGTTGCGGCTACAGAAATCACCTAAAATCAAGATGATTTTTTCCAAAGATGCTCAGAGACTTTAAGAAATATTCAGACCCTTGATTTTGTCACCAGACCCACTCAAGATAGAGAATAAAATTAAGGGGTGAACAAAAAGATTGCTTTGTTCCCCTGCTTTGTCTGGTGAAGCTCAGTTCTTCAGTTTTCAACAACTTCTCCAACTAGACAAGATCCACATGCCTCTTTTCTCCTTTACAAGCCATTAGATTCAATTGGGATAAGACTTGTGCATCAGAGCCTAGACAGCTAATGATGCCTCACTTCCTAGCTGTAAGTGGAGCAATTTAAATAACACAGTTAATAACTACAGTTTCAGCACAGAAAAGTCTGTTAAATCAGGAATTTCACTTCAACTTTGCTGGCAGATTTATTGAAAAGGCTTTTTCCACGTTTACGGAAAAACTTTTTCAAACTAGAGAGTAGACAGTTGAGATAGCCAGTCACATTTTTTTCAAAGGATCCTTTAACTGCAGGCTAATTGCATATTTTATTTCATCCAAGATGAATATTGTTTGTACTTTATGTAGCATCAGAAAAGAAATGAAACTTTGAAATCTTCTGTTTAGGCAATGAAGATATTGAGGGGAAAAAGAAGGAAAAAATTAGCTCCGTTCTCCAAAATAAAAGAGCACTCTTTGCTACTGCAATTTCACAGATAGAAATCTGCATAGACTAGTCTGTTTATCTGCTCAAAGCTCTTTACATAACTGGCACTTTGTCATCTTCTGTCTATAAATTATAGGCAGTCATTGCTGGAGTGTCTGAGTAACCAAGCATAGGGTTTTCTGCTTTGCATATAAATGGAGCTACAGCCCTGGATCTGTGTGAACATAAATACAGACCCATGAAGGCATTCTTGCTCTTCAACTCGATACCAGAAACCCCCCACCCTTAATGCCATATATCTGTGGATACTGGTATAAATATGGAGCAGATAACCTCTTTGGTTCCTTTAAAGTGAAATGATGGAAATGGATTTGAGAGAAAGATGTGAGTGCATAAATCACATCAAACCAAATACAAATTGTTACATGAAATGGGCAAATTTAGTAACAAATTTTATGTCAAGTGTTTTTCACTGATTTGGTGAAGACTTTCTTCAAATGTTATTCTGTGCATTGATAATACAATAGCAGAGACAGTTTACATCTCAGAAAACTCAGTCTGGATCAACCTGATTTACATCTTTCCTAGCGTGACACTACAGTAACATCTGGAAATAAATCCTTAAATAGAACAGGAAATAGGCTTTATTTAAATATTCACCTTACTAATTAACTCTTCCTGATAGCCTAGTCTTTCAGTATACAGAGCATGTTACAGCTGGAAGATTTAAACATCTGTGTAAGTGCTTGGTACTTTTTTGGAAAACAAAAGATCTGTCTGTACAACCAAAAAACTTTCAGAGAACAGAGACTTGAACTAGAAAATACTAAATGTAAAACTCCACCTACCCCAACTGAGGATAAACGATGATATCATTACTTAAATTACACTGGTTACTGTGGATGATCCATCCATAGCTGATTGCTTCTTTTTAATGGCATTAAATAATTTGCATTGCAAATTCTAGGATGGTAGGCTATTTTTTTCCAACCAAATCAGGTCGATTCCACCCAGGTCCTTTATATTCAACAATCCAATAGTGAAGAGCATTTTGGCTACCCTATTTTTATCTTTTGTTTGCTTAAATTATTTTCTGTTGAGCATAAAGGACAGATATTTTTGTAAGTTCACTGTTGGGTTTCACAGATGTAGGTTTAAGGAGATTATTTATGCTTTAGGATTTAACATCTACCAACATGTGTTCATTTGCCTGATATCACGGGGGACTAGTTCTTTCATTTGCAATTTATAAATCTTCATCTTCAGACTTTGGTTTTCAGATAGCTGGATGTTTGAAACATCCAGCAGTTATTAATTTAATGAATTTTATCTTAGATGAACTAACAGTGTTTATCAATCAACATGATATATGATAGGTCTAGGGTTTTGTTTTGTTTTTGAATTTAAATAGAATAGGTAATGCTAACCTATTTGGTTGTTGATGAGTCACCTAGGGAGCCTTCCTTTAGTTTGATGCATGTTTGATGAAGAATGCTGTTTTCTTGTGTCCTTTACTGATAAATTTGGTGATTAACTTTCCAAAAGGACAACAGCAGAAGCTCAAAAGCCCATATCCAATGCTTTTTCCTTCCAAAAACCTTGCATCTGGAATAAAGAAGTCAAACTTTTGGTCTGTGTGCCTTATAAGACCCTCTAAGGTCTTTGCCAAGTTGGTAAACAAAGATGTGGCTGAGTCTCACATCAAGATTGTCTCATGATACCTCAGATCAATGCCTGTAAATGTGTCTGCTGCAGCTCATATAGAGTCTTACACTCCATGCAGACCAACTATTCATATTCCTGCAGGAGCAGCTCCATACACCCATGTTTGATAAATAAATCCTTTGTTCCCTGTAGAAGTCTAGATCTTGAGATTGCACCAGTTTCCAGTCCTGTTGTACCAGGGACAGAACTGCCAGGTGCAGGGAGAGCAGCAGCTCTCGGACATTTGCTGTGCAATAAATGATAACCTGCTCATAAAGCAGAATAAGCATTGAAACATTGAAATGTGAGAACAGAAGGTGACATCAAAATGAGAGGCTTGCTTGAAATGTCTGAGTTAGCTAAATCTCTATGCTGCTTTCCAATATGTTGCCTATTCTTTTATAATTAAAGCTTGAAATTATTTTTATATGGTGCAGTGATTGACTTCAGAATGAGGAATTAAAAAAATCCCTATGAGGGAAAGCTTCATAATAATTAATATTATTATGCTAGAGATTTGAAAATAACCCTGTTTCTTTCTCAGTGGTTTTCATCCTGTTCTTGGCAAGCATTTTCCTATGCTGTGTTTCTTGTGCTATGAGAGCCATTCTGGATTGCTGATAGGCTCAAAACTCAAGCAGTTTTGAGCAAACGCCTTGATTTGATATTTCTGAGCTGGGGTGCTGTGAGCTTTCAAAATGCAGTCTGGCATTTTACAGGGGGCTACAGGCCCTACTATAGTCCTATCAAGAGCTCATCCTGTATTCAGTTCTCTTTGGACTGTGAAAAACCAACAGAGGACAGGATTTCTCCATTGAAGTTTTATCATGTTTTCAGAGCTACTAAATAAAAATGTATATCCTGTTATACTGTCATTTTGTAATATAATGCATCTTAAGCATGTTTTGGTACTAGCAAGTACCACCAGATTATTAGTATTTTATGGAACTTTCTTTCATCATTTAAAAAGTAATACTTTGTCTCCTCTGATATTTAGAAACTAGAGAAAGTGCAGATAAGCCAGAAAGAAGACTATGGAAAAGGCAAACAGTTGTGTGTCAATTGTGTACCTGTGCAGAGGTCATTTTCATGCACTAGAAAGCACAAAAACCCTTCAGGATAAAGCCTAGAGCATGTAAGGAATGTCGAAAGAGGAAAGGCCAGAGGCAGAACCTCTGGATCCATCTGCTGTCCTCATGCATGCAATGGGAAGCTTGAGAGATAATGCAGAACAACTGGGGGAAAATCACTTCACTTCCAGAACTGGCAAATTTCCCCATTACACAACACACGTACAGAGCTATACTCTGACAACATAATTTGACCTTGAAAAAGTCAAAGTGTTCTTCACAAACCTCCAGAAAGTATTCTTTGCATGGAAAGGTACTTGATTTTTTACATTTAAAAGAAGAACTCATTATTCTGTGCAATGTCCATGTTTAATTTCTTTTTTATCTCAGTGGTGTTTTCTACAATTGCTGNGTGGTGTTTGCTACAATTGCTGATACAGATTTCTACTGTTTTCATATAGTTGCAGCTGATTCTGACTAGATTTACTCTTGTTTTGTTTCATAGTTCTACTAAAGCTTTCAATGAAATCTGTTCATGAGGCATCTTGTACTACACACAGAAGTACCCCAGGGCATTGTATAAATTAATATTCCGTCCATGAATGTAGCTAGTAGTTAATTTATCATTTGGCAGTGAGAAACAAGAGACTAGATTACTGATTAATTGTAATGAAGCTGAACAGGATGCTCACGTGTGTGCTGAAACAGACTATTATTGTACTAGTGCCTTTGCAATAGGCAACCTGTTTCAGTAGTGTAAAGTCTAGCAGTTTAAGACATAAATAAGAATAGTGGTAAATAGTACCAGTAATTTTAGTTTAGCTAATTAAAATTTTATGACTGCGTAGAGGATTTGAGTTTATGGCGTCTTCAGATTTGGCATGGGGAAGTAAGAGAATTCTCAAGAGCTGACTTCTGCTATAACCTGTCATATCTTATTATACTGTTTCCAACTCTGTCTGATTTAAAACAAAACAGACTTATAATTTATTCTTCACTAAAAAGAAAAGAGAGCCCAGTAACTGCAGCCAGGAAGTATATCTGAAATAATACTGTGATAGCTGCGAGTGGCTGTTAGGAGCAATTGCATCCAGTGATCATCCTAAGAATACTTGTGTCTTGCCTCCTAGGAAATATTCATGGATTTCAATAATTACCTGATATGTAATCAAATGCAGTCCAGATAAACACAAGAATGTGCCCTCTTAAGCACACAGACAGAAAATAAATGAGGAAATCTCTTCTATTGGCGAGCGTGTGTGTGTTCCACAGAGAGATGTTCTTGAGCCTTTCCACCTGGGCTTCAAATATCTCTGGCTTCAAATATCTCCAGTTACCTTTGTGAAAGCATGGCTGCTCTGCATTAAAACTCCTTTTAGGTTTTAGATTTTATTTTAAAACCAATCATAATTTAAAAATAAAAGACTTCCCTTTGTAATGAATTCTTGTGCAGTATCACAGGGCCATATATAGGCTGATGTAAATGTGTCATCCTTAATTGATGTCTGCAGCAGAGACATACAGTTGTGTGAAGGACAGTGTGGCTGAGGATTGGCTCTTAGCTTTGGGATGAGGCATGGACATGGCCAGTAGTTAATTCTGTAAACCTCTGTCAGACATTGTGGATCTAATGAAGATGATGGCAGAAAAAAACAGTCCTTTAATCCAGTTTCACTGCCACCATCTTTAGCCAGGACTATTCTTGCAGTTTTCTATCTGTGGGAGAAATATGATGAAGAATAGTGATAAAAAGTGTATCAAATGATTTATGAATTCAGTGATTTAGGAGTACTAAACTGTAACCTTTTCCAGGTGATTAGTACTTGTGAAAGGAGGCAGCTCTAAGCATGCCTCGTGTAATCTCAGAAGGGATAAAATCCACAGTTGATTCACAAAGCACTGTGCAATTTTGGCTTGTGTTTTATCATTGTTCCACCAGTTAGGATTTACTGTGTTGGTCAGTGGATTCAGATAAGGTAATTCTGCAGCATTTAGTATTGTTACTGCAGAAGCACCTTTACATTTAAATGGAAAGAGTCCTTTAATTCTTCTAAGAGAGATGAAACTGGACTCTCCTGCATGACTTTGCATCTCCCTTTAAATAAGTGTCTCGTATGTCTTTGGAAGAGGAATATTATCCATGAAGGAGTGCCCATATGTCACTTCCTGCTCTTCTGACTAGCTTTCATTTACTGTAGTTTCATAGAAGACACTATTAATTACAGATTTCCTTAATGTACACTTTGATTTTACAGTAAGAATAGGAGTTAGATACCTGCAGTGTATGCTCCTGCTTTGGAACTATTTTTTTTTCATTTGATTTGCACATTGGTACTTTGTACTGCTGTCTTTTTGGGTCCTATAATTTTCTAGTCAGTCATCCTCCTATATTAGCTTCCTAATTCCACAAAAAACCCATTCATTCCTTAATTGATCTGTTGCAAATAGGTTTTAAAGACATAGCTACCTATGTTGCTTATTCCTGGTATGCTGCTTTATACATATACTCCATTTCTTCCTCTCTTTACTCAATTGCTCTAAGCCTCCTTCCTTAACTTCACCCAGACCTCAGCACTCCTGACAGATGTAAAATACAGCAGTCATGTTGAGAGGAGCCTTTACTACATTATTCAGCTAATTCCTCTGTATCATGTCATCATTTCAGTGCTGAAGAATTTTGAGGAAAAGGCTTAAATTCACCTGAGCTTAAATGAAAGTTGGAAAAAGTACAGAAAAAAAAATCTCAGATCAGGCTTGTGCTGAATAAGCAAAATATGCTGCCTTGGGGCTGCAGGAGTGCAGTTGTAGTCTATCAGGCTGGCTGAAATTGGAAATAGCATTCTCATTTGTCATGCACTGTAATCAAATTGGATGCAGATTTGCAGACCTGGACAACAATGATTGGATGTCATTGGTTATTTTTACACTGCATAGAGTAAACAGTAGAGGTTTGGGCTATAATGTAGTGGATTCTTTGCCAGTATTTCCTTTATTATCTGTAACTAGTGACATGCAGTGATTTTTTATGCAGAGCAGCAGCTGGTTTATTTTTTTCTAACTGCTTGCCATATCTGTGTTCCTGGATGAAAAAAAAAAAAACACAAAACCAAACAAACAAACAAAAACAAAACAACAACAAAAAAAACCAACTCAAGATAGCAAATAACAATTCAAGAATAGAAAATACTGGTTTTGATATTTTGAGACCTACCTAGGTGCTAATCATCAGCCCTTTGAGAAATTTGAGAGCCTTCAAGTTTCACTGCTCATGTAGTAAAGGTGACACTAATGATACAATTAAGGGCTTTTTTATTACTGAAGCACTTGCATTTATTTTTAATAAGATCTCCTTTTTTGCAGTCCTATGAACTGTTTGTTCCCCAGACTCCTGCTTCACAGTTTATGGTGATGTATTTAGGCTGCAGCTGGAACTGAATAGGAAAATGAAAATAAATAAGAATAGATGGCTTGTCACTATGGTTTGAACTGATGAACCTAAATTATCTTTGTCCAGCTTTTTAAAATTTGCAGTGACCACTGTAATAATAATCCTAATAGGCTTAAGAAGAACTGATGATCTAAAAGAATAACAGGTATTTGAGATTCTTCAGTCTAATATCTGTTCTTCCACCTAATGTACACAGGCATTATTTACTTACTAATACTTTCATGATATTTGGGAAGGTTTATTTCTTGTTTCAGTTTTTTTTCTAAGATCCCTCTGTGTTCATACCCATCCCTTTCTCTTGAACTACACTTTGGATCCATACCCCCATCACTGATGATATTATTGACTTCTGGAAGATATTAAGAGCACTAATTAATTTCTTAAAATTTAATCTTAGATCAATTATATGCTGACTTTAAGTATCCTTTTCTGTGTAACTTTGTGTGTGTTTTCAGCATTTCTGTTCTAAAACTGATGATAAAGGAATAGATGGATGGATTGCCCTGGGAAAAATGAATCAGGAGATCTCTGGTATGGGCAAGGCTTTTTCCACTAGACTGCTGCACCAACTCTAGGGAGGTGCAGGCCATGATTTTGAAAGAAAAATACTAAGGGGAAAGTAGAATAAAGCTGGCAGTAAGTGTGACTAGCTAGCTAAATGTGATGCCTAATAAATTAGAAGAATACTGTATGTTCCAGCTATGTCACTTTTAACTTCAAAGTATTTTGATCTTAAAATTAGAAATGTTAAAGTAAGAAAAGAGTTAATGGCAAAATACATACTCCCCCAAATGGTTTTATGCTACTGGTATTTTTAAGAATCCTACTAGCTAAAATAATAGTTATTATAAAATCATGATATTCTTGACAGCTTCCAGAGATTGTCTTAATGTTTTGTGTAGTGGAAAATAGCAGCTGTGTTGAGGAAATACAACTCACTACTAGATGTGTTCTCCAGCAGTGTAACAAATATTCAAGTGTAGTAATCAGAGAAAGTAAGAGATTGATCAGGATTTTTGTACAGTTAAAAAGTTACATTAATTTACCATTTAGATTGGCTAAGTCTAATTACACATTGATTTTCCTAACAATAGGCAAAATACCTATTAGATGTTGGAAAAAAGATTATTATCACCAACATATAATCTAGTAGACAGTGTTCAGTGTCTGCTATGATAAATTTATTTTTTTTTCCTTTTGTTCCTATGTGCATCTTACGTGGCAATACAGTGTTTTATGGCTGAGTCTCTGCTGAAATGTATCTCAAAATAATTGCAGTGAAATTAAAAAAAAAACTAGGAACTGTAGTTCATAAGATCTTAAAAGTATACTTTGTTTTTGTGCTCCATCTTTCAACTCCAGTGGAGTAACTGATGAGAATGAAATGTCTGCTCTTTTTGTAGAATAACTAAGCAATGAGATATCTCTTCCTGAAGTCCTCTGCTCCCCAAATTAATCATGATAATAAACCCATAGTTTATTACCCCTAATCAACTTGAGATATATTTGCACATGTATGAGTTCCAGGTTACTCAGGATGGCTGTATAATCTCTGAAGGTGTTGGATGTTTTTAAAGAAAAGTGCCACATCCTCATTCCCATTATTATCCAGTAGGCACAGGTTTTTTTAGTCTTTCTGAGGAGTATGTCCTTTGTGCATCATCTCAGCATGGCAGCTGTTGGCCCTCTATTAACCTCCTGTTTGTAGGAGCATTAGTCCTCTGTTTTTGTGGTTCCTTCATGCCTCAACATGAGGATGAACAGTTCTGCCAAAACAGAGTATGGCACAGGCCCTTCTTATTCCAGAAAGGAAGTTACCCCCTCCTTGACCTTTAAAATACAGACTTGCTAAAGCTTTACTTGACTGAAATGTGTGGGGTTGTTCCTCAGATCAGACTTGCTAGGAAGCCTGAAGTATTTCTGCAAATGCTTGCGTTGGAAGGCTGCTTATTCATTCAGAGTGCATGCATGGGTTTGTGGGTTAGCCTGGGAAAATTGCTGCAGTGTGGTGCAGTGGTACAGCAGCTCACTGCCACCTCTTGGCATTAATCCCAAGGGTTGACTCTTATCACAGCCAAGTTTTGCAGTACTTTTAAGCCCTACTGTGTGAAGGACTTGGGAAAATTATCTGATCTCTAACTGTAGGTCTCAAGGACATTATAATAAAATAATGTAGTAATATAAAAATGTACAGTGAAGTATAAATGGCAGCTTGTGTAATTCCTATTGTACAAGAAAAGCATCTCAATAAGCAGACAGAATGTATTTGGAATGCTATGGAACCAAGTAATCACAACAAGATCAATTAGAGGTGATTGAACTCAGAGGCCTATTTAAATTACTTTAGTAATATCTTGAGTACAGCTTCTAGGAAATGTGCTTTATTAGCTGTAACTTTCTTTCACAGACTTCTAATAACTGAACAGATAATTTACTGTGTTATAAAAGACTGCATATCTTAAAGCAAAATAATTAAATAGAATATTAACTGTTGAAAAAATTCCATTTTTAACACAGCACTAGAAATTCTTTCATGTCTAACCCAAGCCACTTCTTCTTAAATTTTTAGAAGACTTTAATTTCTTATTTTAGTTGCTTAAGAACTTTTTATTTCCATGTCTATGGCAGCAATTGTAGACAAAGAGGAGGGTTACCAATATTACAAAACTTGCAAATAGAAATAACAGACTTACTGAAATACCAAGAACTTTCCTTTACTTGCTTGCTGCTGCAATAATTTTTGTTATAGAAAGTTCAGAGTTAACATCAAGTTGCTTGTAGTGTGTGATAGGAGAGAGAAGTATTTTGCTGTACATGTAGATGTCCTACATAAAACCTTTGTGGCCCAGTTTCACCAGTTTTTGAGGAGTTCTATCTCTTTGCAAGACTAGCAAGGGAAGAAAAAAAAAAAAGAAAGAAAAAGGTGGGTTTTTTTTCCCCTGCAGAGATGAAGGATTCAACAGAGCTAAAAAACAAGTTGGAAAAGTTTCCTGGTCCTTAGTGAGAATTTCAGCCACGTGGGCTTGGGGCAAGTCACCTCAGACACGTTCAGAAACACCTGCAGGTTCTGAAAAGTGGCTGTGACTACACCCTGTCACTGCTCAGTCCCTTCTAGTCAGGCAAGGCAGCACCCAAACACAGCTCAGCATCCCTGGGGCTGGGAGGGATCCCAGCAGGAAGCTGTGGAAGCTCTCAGTGCCTCTGTGCACTGCTGCACCCCCAGCACTGCAGCACTCAGGGTGCAGGAGGCCAAGCTGGGGCTCTGAGAACACACTTGTGTCACGGTGGAGAGCCCCACACTGGGAGGTCATTAAACAGTGGCATGGTAGTAGTTGCATGATTATTCACTTGGAATATTAATGATGTCACTTACTGTAGGTGAAATTTCTGCATGATGTTATCCAGCTCGTGCAGAAACACTGTCTGTGTTCCCCAGAATTGTGGTGCTTCCATCACCCTTCAGCAGAGATATTTTAAGAGTCTGGACTAAATCCTAAAAAAGAGGGGAGAAAATATCCAAATTGTGACATAATTTCTGATATAAGATATTAAGCTGCTAACCCAAAAGGGAACTCTGCATGGAAAACTTAGATAAAAAGTAGCATTGCAAATAAAAGTACCTAATTTAATCTGCCAAAACCCTTTATCACATCCATTTATTTTTTGTATCATGGGGCTTTGGGCAGGCTATTCTAGTCGAAGGTGTCCTTGTCAATGGCAGTGGGGCTGGAACAAGATGATCTTTAAGGTTCCTTCCAACCCAGCTCTTCTCTTCTTTGAGCTATGAGACCAAAATGCAGTCTTCAGATGGCACTGCTTTAGAACTGCTTTTTGATTTGAGACTTTTCATTCTGGTGGTCAAAGATCAAAACCATTGCTCTGTTCTCAAGGGTCTTTGACACTGCCAGCATGATTTTCTTCTTGAAATTGTGCTTTCTGCTCTCAATCTTTCATGGCTGTATTGTTTTCTGTGGTCCTGAATATTTTTTCAAAATGCCTTCCCAAGGAGTCTTTCTTTCCTGTAGAAGTCTGTACAACAGTGTCCATTGTTCCATCTTACTTCCCTCCATACCCTTTGTCTCAGTAATCTCATATTTAGTTGATGGAGGATTTATACTTGTACTTCTATTCCAGACATTGCCTTTGTTCAGGATTTTAGATGTTCTCTCAGTGTTCCTAAAACAGAAATATCTGAGCAATATCCGACACCTCTAATCCAGAACTCTTTATACCCTATTTATGCCCTGTTACTTCCTTTCAGAGCCACAAAAGAACACTTTTTTTGCCTGTCCTTCAGGCCTGCAATTACCATGTACCTTTTCATAAGCCTTCTTAAATGTAACATATTTTTCTGTATCATATCCAAGGAAGTAATCTTCTTTTACAATTCTAATTAAGTTGTGTCTAATTTCTGTAATGTTTCCTCTGACCTTAGTGAGTGCAATTTCTCTTTTCTTCTAGCCACTCAGGCTACCTCTACAAAGATCATATTCTTACATCTTGTACCTCTGGTGTGACCAAATCAAAGCACTGCAACCTTTTCCATTAACAGTAGTAGTGATAATAGTAATTTTAAAATTCTGTTTTTTAAAATTAAAACCTTAAAAGTTCTTTGTCTCCTGTTTATTTATTATCCTGCAACCAACTAGAGATACAGGACTTTGATCATCTAGTCATTATTGTATCTGGTGAGCAGGTTAGACCTCTTCCCATGCTGGCTCTTGCAGGTAGGTGTTAGGAAACTCTTGAAAAGGTTTATCTATATCCTTCAAATAAATTAAGAAAAATGTATTTTCCTCTACTCCCTACCCACCCCTGCCCTCCAAAAGAAAAAGAAAAGGCAACTGAAGTGCTGATACTGGTGCTCGTTGTGATTGACCTTGTGTCAGAGTCTTTATGTTCTCCTTTGCAGCAGAGGCTGCTGCTTTTTACTTTGGAGCTGAAGCAGGAACTTGCTTGGCTGTGGAAAGCCTGACTGTTCTGTGTTTGACTATCCACTGCAGCTACTCTGTCTGGTACTGTGTAATATGAATAGTAAAGCATAGTAGACTCAGCTAATTTCCTCTGACTTGGCAAACTACCAGCACAGGGAGGAGGAGTGCATAGATTCCCTATCCTTCTCGTGAGAGGGGAGAGGAAGAAGTAGGATATAGCTCTTCAAATCTACTTCAGGTCATTCTTCTCAGTTCTTACTATACTAATAATTTCTTTTGTCCATTGCAATGATGTAATTAAAAGTAAATTTCTATCTTTCTCCAATAGGAATTAATAAAAGTATTTATGGAGTGTAGGAAATGATCCCACTTTCTCTAGAAGCAGCACAAATTAATTGCTTTTAGATAATACCATAGACAGGCTATGAAATAAAAATGTATATTAAAACCAGATTCTTCTCAACTTTTCAGCTTCTGTATGCACATCACATCCATTGCCTTAAACTATTTAAATTACTTTGGAGGTATGGCTGTAAGGTCTCTAGGGAGATGAATGGAAACTTCAGGAGTTAGTTAAGGTTTTTATTGGAAACATGGAAATTAAATAAGTTGGGCATAGAGACTTTCCTTTGTTTCCTGGTGCAGGATACCCTACTTGTTTGAAGTTTTAACACCATTGGAGAACAGGTGAGATAACCTTGGAACTATTGTAAACTCCTAAGCAGTTTTACTACCTTCATTCTTCCTTTTTCATTTTTCCCTCCATGAAGAGTTCAAATTTTCCCCATATATTACTCCAAAATTATTTATTTATTATAAATATATATTATATATATATTTATTACATTTCATCTATGTTGCTTATAGACCTCAGTGATTTCTTGCCATTGTTCAGAAAAGGTATGTATGCTTCTATAGGACTTCAGTATAAGGACTATTCACCAGTGACACAGCTATGTCAAAAGTGAGCAATTTAATATCAAATTAAAAGAATTTTGTATTGTCTGTACTTGAACAGATGGTACCCTTACTCATTTTGTGAGCATGAATTACTACCAAGCTTAAAAACATTTATTCACTCTTGGAACTGCAGCCAATAGCTTACTATCTAGCTACAAGAGTTTTCACATCCATCAGCTCAACCAGTGATCCAGCTCTTGGAACATTATGTTCCTTTTCTGATGCTCCTGGGAGGGCTTAAGGCCTCAGAACCAATGGATGAACACACATTTCTTTCATTTGTGAAATAATACTATGGAGAATCATCTTAGAAAAACTCCAGGAATGATTCAATACATTAAAATGGAGCTATGTTGTAGAAAAACAGTGTAGTAGAAATTACTTAAGGTCCCTTCCTATGTGTATTGTAATTTCAAATTATGTATTCCTAGTTTGTAGTTTTCTGTGATTGTGAAGTTCATGTAAAGCTTTGGAGACATTTGAAGGAAATTACTGTGTACTTGGGGTTTTCCTGTTCTTGGGAACATTTTGTGCCCAGCTGTTTGGACAAATTTCAGCTGAGGTGTGAAAACAAAGTTGAACACTGAGAAAATGCTGTTGAAGAATGAATGTAAAATAATACTAAAGAGTTTAAAAACTTACAGGTAGGGATTTGATAAGCATACAGTAAGAGAGGTGCCCTGAGGCAAATACATAGACAAGAAATAAAAAGTCAGCAGCTACTAATTCTACAAACCCTGTGAAAGAAGCAGGATGCTGATATACTCTTGCACCCTATCCCTTGCCTGTACTAGCTTGTCCCAATACACCTGTTTTCTTTGGGATAAGGGGGCCAAAGCTGATGCACAGGACATGCAAGTGACAGAGCACATTTCTGAAATACATCAATTTACCACTTTTCAGATACTGTAGATTCTTAGAGGCTTGCAATTCAGAAGGTGTCATGTTTTCTGAAGTAGATTTCACTGCCCCAGACAAAGCAGTAGTAGCTTAGGCACTGTATTGACTATTTTTTGAGACACAGAACTAAAAAACTGAACTTGATTCAAAATGTCTGCTTGGTTTTCATTTATTGGTTGCATTCACCTTAAAATTGCTGTGGATTTTTGTGGTTGGTTGATTATTTTGGTTTGGTCTTTTTAAAGAGAGAAAGAAGTATTTCACCTTAAAGGACTTATTACTAACATTTCACTTTTGTTGAAAGTAAAAGACGTGGAAAACCGTATCATCCATATCTATAACTCTTCTGAATGGTTCAGGTCCTGCTTATGCAGAGGGATCTGAGAATATTTTCTTGTCTCATTTTCTGCCTGCCTGCAGTGCATCTTCCCAAAACACATATCCTGTTGCCTTTATCTGAAACATAATGACCACAGAATGGAAGCAGTTAGAGATACTGTTATGTTAATAGCTTGATGGAGAAGGGGAGGGGTATTCTTAATAAATGCTTCTTTATTAAATATGCTGACATTAAAATTTGCCAACACTAATTGGCTTGCTTTGTGAACTCATGTTTTTCTCTAATTAAGTAATGGTTTCTCAGCTGCAGTGGCTGCTTGGGGATACCAAACTGATGTGAATTACACTGCCTTTGCTGTGAAACGTTGTAATACTGACAAAAATTTGTTTGCATAGTATAATACTGCAGCCTAGAACCAAAGCTAAAGCAGCATGAATACTTTGATCTGCAGCTATGAGATTCATTCAAATTTCATTGTGCAGAATTTTTTACTGAAGTAACACTTTGAATAAGTGTCTTTACCTCTGAGTGCTCCTACTGAAGGACCTGAACTGAAGTTGTTTATAACTATGGGATAATGTATAATACAAACACAGTTCTGGCTTCCCACTGCTCCTTTTTCCTCCCACCTCTGTGAAAAGAGTTCAGTTTGTGGTACTTCTACCTTGGTTTCTCTGCTACAGTTAGCAGTACTATAAAAATTAATGGGTCTATCAAAGAGATAGTAAAAACTTTATCAAGACCCATCTTCCTGTGCTATTTCATATACATTTGTATAAAACTGCTTGCTCTTTTTTTGAAAAGCACTACCTCTATATCTGAAGAGTATTAATAGGCAGACTTGGTCAAGAGTGTAAAGGAAGTCTAAGGTGGAGAGGAAAACTGAGTCCCTTTCAATTTGGTGTCCAAGACAGAGCTCTTAAGTACTAAAATAATCTTGATCTTTAAAGTAACACCAGAAGATGCACAGACTCTCATCATGTGCAGTGCTAATGGACTAAATCCCCTCTTCTCATTCTTATGGATAATGTGCTCTCATTTTCCCATTTCCCCATTACTGTCACTTCATCTCCCAGAGTCAACAATAGATTAAATTTTGAAATTCCAACCTCACAGTAAAAGACACACTGTCTACCTGTTGTTGCCTTATTGAAGAATTGGCTTTGAATGAAAAATTTAATTAGGCTTAACTATGAGATTTGATAAAGAGTTTTGAAAGATGTTACAGTTTCTAATTAGGTGAATTTTTGCCCACTAACAGAGAAATCTCTTTAGAGTTCATTCTGCAGTGATGGAACTAAGGGAAATTCTATGGAGATTCTAGTAAAAAAAGGGTTGCTCATAACAATCAAATAGCTGCTTTTGAGGATTTTATTCCTATGCTTCTGATGGCACAGAGTCTTTCCAAATGCAACCACTTTTTTGTTTGTTTTTATTTAGAACGGTTTATTTACTCTTTTTATTATATATCTAGCTATGATACTTCAGTTTTGAATATGTAATATAGTTTAGTGAGATTTAGTTCATTTTTAAAAATATATCTTAAAGTATAATATTCATCTGATGTCTATAGAAGTATTTTCCCTTGTTGATTTTTCTGGGAAAGGTTATTTTAGAATGTAGTTAGCAGTGGTGGCTTCTATTAATGCAAGCAGTGAACTAATCTGCACTTCACAAAGCAGAATCTTTTATCAGGCACAACACAGGCATGCAAAGAGATAAGAGGAGCAGCAGGTCTCCAGGCAGTGGAAGGAAGGTACAGATGGTAAAGACTGAGGGAAGGTTTCTAAAGGTAGAAATGGCAGCTGACACATCTAACATCATATATGCATTTAAAGTGAGCCCCATCTTCTCTAAATCTCAGACATGCCTCCATATTCCATGTAACAGAAACCCACCAAAAGTAAAATTACAGATTTTTTTCAAAGTTATGGGGGTCAGCCTGAAGAATGGTGTTAATGATCCTGTGGTGGAGCCACAATGTGGTGGAGCCATGCTGATTTGTGACTTTCACACTTTTACTCTACTTTTATAAGTTTGTCCTAATCTGTAACTGTGCACGTTTTTTCCCTATTAGGTTCTTTTGAAAATCAAGAATGAATCAAACAGTAGCAATGTCTCTTTCCTCAAGCTGCCTCTCCTTCCCCTGTTTGGTGCAGGGGCAGCAGAACAGGAGGCACTGCATCTTGACTGTCCCTGGATCCCACTGCTCAGGGGATCCCTGAACTTGGCAATTAAATGGCTTTCCAGCTGCCAGGCACCAACTGGCTCAGGTTTCAAAGCCATTTTCACTCCCTACTGGTTTCTTACTTGCAAAATATTTAATAGCATATTCTATCAGTGCTCTAAACTCTTGAAAGTTATTTCCAGATATAGAAAGGAGTTAGTTGCAACCTTATATTCTAATACTGCTCTCATTTTATTTCAGAATATTACCTAAAAATATTCTAAATAATACAGCATGTGCTTATTTTATATAACCCCTTGTTGGTTCTTAATGAATAAGTAAATATATTTCAGATCTTGCAAATAGTGGCCTAGACACTACACGTGCTGTACTTCAGAGGTGCAACTCAGCAATGCATAAAACAGACCTTGGGTTTTACTGATCATTTAAAGAAGGAAAACCAAGGATCATGCACTGTTTCCAAGCCTTTGACATGCTGAATGTGAGAGAGTAATGAGAATACAACTAGGCCTTCTATTAGTGAAGAATAGGACTGTAAGGGAAGAAGGAAAAAATTAAGTCAGAGTTCTCCCTTTTAAAAGTGTTGTTGGTCTTAGACAGAATTCCCCATCAAACTTCTTCCCCCTCCCTTTGTGCTGCAGTTACAATACAAAATACTCTCCAGCATATGCACAGGAACCATTCCAAGGAGAACAAAAAATACCAATCTGAAATAGCCAACCCAATCAAAGTTTTATAGACTAAGGAAACACCGGCAACATAATTTATTTTAATGGACATATTAAGCTTTCACCATCTGTTCTGTCCCTAATTATGAATGCCAAAAGAACATATTTCACAGTTAAATCAGTAAGATGTTATTCATGCATTTATATGTTACTTCTACACTAACACTTCTGCAGTGTTCTCGTGCTGCCTACGCAATTCAGAGCAAGCTGCTCACATCTGAAATTGAATTTCTTGGTTAAAAGTATTTTTCAATAACTGTTTCAGTGGGAGAGTACTTAGTGTAAAACATATTTTAAAAGAATAATTGGGAGAATTAAAACCTTTTGTTTTGACTTGCTAAAAATCAAGACTGTGGACAAGTATGTTTTTCTCTGCTTTCTTGCATTTTCTTCCCCTTGTCTGTCTAGATGCTGTGCATGCTGTATGTGTGTACAGTGTCTGCTGCAACTGTTGTTCCAAGCAGTGTATCCTCACTGGAGAAGGTAAAAGGGAGCAGCTATTTTTGAGAAAGAAACATTGAGTAATTTATAATGCTCACATGATCAAGTCAAAGATCACCTAAAACAAACAAACAAAAATGCTACAAGTGACACTTATTAGTGTTTATGTGGGAGAAGCAAGGATGTCTTGAGTGTACAGTACAACAAAAATCCAGAGTTCTTCTCCCTGCATGAGATATCTCTGTTCTTCCCTTGGTCAGCTGCAAGGCTGTGCCAGCTGGAGCTGTGTCCAGCACACAAGAGGAGTGTTAGCATTAACTGCTATGGTAGCACCTGACATTCAGTGGTGCAGTCTGTACCATCCTTGATCCTGCCCTTAAGGAAAGAAGAAGTAGATAAATACTCTCTTTTTGTCTTCATACACTATGTCTTATTTTGGATTAGCAATTTAGCCTTTAATATTTGCTTGGCCTTGGAAGTGGTAAGCGTGGTGGTTGTGTGATGCATAAGAATCTCAAAAGAGGGGAATCCATGAGTGTTAGACTTGTGTCCAAGGAGCACAGCTGTCATCCAAGTAGTCTGCAAAGTACAGGATATCTTTAGCACAGAAAATTATTTTAGTACAGAAAGATAGAAAGATATTTTAATACAGAAAACAGTAAAATGGAGTGGAAAAAATGTAATTGATATAGTATGGTTTGCTGAGGCTGAACAACAAGAAACTAACTCAGCAGAGCATTGGAGTCTTACAAAGAAGGATCTGAATTTTCTGCTGGAAACCAGTTTATGTTCCTGTAGAGGGTGGAAGGGATCACCATTTTCACTTGGTTCTTTTGCAACAAGTCAACTGGATACAGACTTTTTTTTAATACAACCATATAGAGATTAACCCTGTACTAGCAACCACTAACTAATTTTTTGTAACAGTATAAAATTAATGGGACAAACAAATCAAGATATGTAGATTGTGAAGTGCTGCCTAGAGACAGGGCAAATCAAATGGATTGCCAGAATTCTAGAAAATTTTCTAAATGAAAGGAGGTAGGAGATGCCAGGAAGTAGATTCTTTTTTACGGCATCAGAAAGGGAACAGAATTTTTTTGTTATTCTAACCTGGGAGAGAATTCTTCCTTTATCCACACAGGCATAAAAATAAAATGCCCCAATATCCTGTAGAAACATCAGCTTGACAGAGAATGTCAGGAAATGTTCTTAAAAATAATTCTGATTTAAAATAAATGTAACCTATTTGTCTCTGCAAATGGTTAGAGTTTAGTTCTGCTACAATCTGACATGACATCCTAACATGTTGAAGTTTAGAAGGATTTTCATTCTAGAATTCCATTTTGCAGATTCAGTTTTTTAAAATTGTGGTCTTTGAGCTGGTTAAATGTAATTTTTTTTAAAAATCTTTTTGTTGAATCCTGAGCTATTCAGAAGTTGAAACTTCATGCCCTGTAGCTGTTGACAATGAACATATGCTCACTATGGAAAAAGAAAGGATAATGCATGCATTCATTTTTCACTTTCATTTATCCTTATGCATGGATATATGTGTATGGGGACTTTGTCTCTGTGGACATACAGGAAACTATCCAAAAGGGCTCCTGTGTATGTGAGGATATCTGATAGTAAAAAGTGTGATGGCAAAAGAATCCAGTGTCAGTTGAAGTCATTGTCTTATAGCACCATTTAAAATATCCTGATTTCAAAAGAGAAAGTTCCATTTTTTCCTTAGAGTTACTAGGTATTAATTACATTAATTTCTATCCATCTCCTATTTTAAAAAGGGGAAAAGAGATTGGTAGACAAAAAGTTGAATAAGAAATTTAAAGGTTAAATTTTGTGCATGGACTGAAGTTTTTAAATAGAGACAATATTGGTTCATTTATGTCAGTCCATGTGGAAATATGTCCTTGAGCCATTGATACAAAATTATAGGAATGCTGAGAAAAGGAATTGTATTAACTTTTCTAAAGTATCTTTCAATTTACACTGGCAATTAGGAAACTGTGTGAGACCTGTAACATAAAAGCTTGGAGAAAATACATATTTAAGTATATCCAGTACAACTATGAAGCAAAATTCCTTCTAATACAAGACAATACTTGGAGCATCTTTAATTTCCAGCTTTTAATTTTCCTCGGTGATCTGGAGCTCCTTAATCCTGTTGGAGTCCCTGTGCAGAATCCTTTCTTGTACAGACTCCTTTAATTACAGCAGCCAGCAGAAGTAAAGCAATGCTGCTGCTGTGTTAGCAGGTCACCCTGGCAGGCACCTGATCCTAAACTGAGCGTGGTTCACACATAAAACCTTTGTGTGCTTGTGTCCCTGCCTCAGCTCCTAAGGCTGAGGTTGTGTGATGCAGATTGTCAGTGAAGATAAAAGTGTTATTCTGAGAAAGAGCCCTTTTGTGCTTTCATTATCTTGGAATAACCAATAAGGACAGGTTTTTCCTTGTCATGTTTTATGATGCTTGTCTGAAGTCATTGATAGCACATTCTGTTGTGCCTCCTAAAGACATGGCAGAGGTTCTCAGGCAGGAGGTGATGGGGAGATGCTCTGTTTGCTGTTCCTCAGGTTATTCAGCACAGCTTGTTACTGACAGCAAATCTGCAGGCATTCAAAGCCTGCATTACTTGGGTTTGTCTGAGACACAGACAGCATTGATTACTGTAGCATGTTGTCAGTTTTGCTGTGTCAGCAGGAAAAAGTTCTTTTGATGTGGAGAAATAGAAATAGAAGGCATTCAGTGTGTGCTTAGCTCCATTTGTGACTGCAACATTAAAGTGATACCGTGCCAGCCTACAAATGGCAGAAAATATTTTTCCCTTTTTTCCTCCAAAGAATATTTTTTCAGTAGGACTATACAATATTTATAGATTACTGCATTAAATTGAATTTTTAAAAAATTCAGGTTTTTTTTTAATACAAAGATTCTCTTCTAACAAGTTCTTGATTGTCAGCATGCATTTCTACAGTTTGTATTAACCAGCCTCACAGATGCAACTACATGAGCTAGATGAGAATGAGTCCTTTCTCCTGCCTCCTACAATAGGAACATACATCTCCAATTCTCCTTGCACATTGCCATCCTAGGACACATATGTTCCTTTCAAGAAGCCCTTGCAAATAATTAAAATTTCAAGATGAAAAAAATGCTACTCTCAGAAATAATTGTGGCTGCTAGCCAACATGTGCAAGACCAAGGGTCATGACTACAGGTGGTTAAAACTGGCCAGGAATGGTAGAATCTTCTGTTAGAACACATATGGATTAGTCAAGTGCCTTCTTCCTACTGGTCAGTGTTGTCTCTTGGTTGGCATTGCAGAATTAAGACTCACTTAAGCCACTTACTAATTGCAAATACTATGAAAGCTTTTAAAGATCTTATGCATGATCTTAAAATAATAAAATGTCCGTGCTTTGGATATTGATGAATTAAAGACACCTCTTTGGTAAAAGGTGAATTGTAACATCTCTTTCAGACATCCCTATCTCTCAGAGCAGACAGCATACCCTGAACACATTTGCTGCTTTGCCACCTAATATACATGGATTAATAAACACATTTTTAAGTGAGTCAGGAAGAAGTTTTATCCATTGGTACAACATTCTATAAATTTATAGATGCATTCTAGATTAATGGTTTTGATCCCTAAGTTAAGTATCCAGGCACAAAATTGTCAAGATATGCAACAACTATGATTTACTTTGAGCCAGAAAATCTCATTATCTTTGTGTTACCAAATGTTAAATCACTGCCTTGAGGCCTGTTTTGAATAGCTTAATCATGTGAAAGGGAGAAAAAAAAGATGGTCCTTACTTTGGAGAATTACATTTGGAGACAGAGACATAACTTTAAACAACTTGAAATCATAAAAAACTGAAGTACAGAAAAGGAAAACATGATAGAGTAAGATGTGAAAATCTAAAATCTGGAAGTGAAAAACATGTAGTCCATAACTTAGATTATCATCAGGTACTCTTATGCAAGAAAAGTGTGATGCAATATTCATAATGCAGACATTCACAAGTCAACACAATTCAGAGTTCAGTTTTACAGAAAGACCCACTTACATGGCATGATAATGAATTTGACATTGAGAGGAATGGGATGAAGCATGGAAGAAGATTGAAACATGCTAGTAAAAAAAGCCCAAAACAATATGGATGTGGCACTCACTTTTTATCTTTACAATGTGAAATGAAAATACTCTCTTTTTCAGCTACTAATTCAGAGTAGAAATTGTGAATATGAGAACGGATTTGCACTGACCTTGATTAGATTCTGGTATCATCAATACCATGGAATGGAATTGCAGAGCTTTTGGGAGGCTCCTGGTGCAGTACCTGGAGACTGAAATACTCAGACATCCACAACAGATTTAGTACGAGGACTTGAAATAAGTCTTTATCTTTTAGACAGCAACCTTCATACACAGAAATAATTGTTTTAAGGTGCAAGACAACTCTATGGTCATTGTGTGGCAATCTAACAGTCTCTAGGTTTTCTTCAGAAACTTCCTTCAAAGGTTCCTAATCCCTCCTACATACTAATGAAATTACTGCAGACATGAAATTGGGTCTCTGTAAGCTGGCAAATGGTACTTCTGGGAAACTTGAAAAGTAAGTTTGGTTTTTAAAAAAAATTAAATCTGCTTGTTTTTCTGGTTATGTAGTCAATCCTAGTTAGAAAGGAAAAGATGGTTTAGCTGTAACTATGGTAGTAGATGGAGGGCTTCTCCCTGAGAAGCATTTAATTTGTCCTTGGTAAATGTTTCTTGGAGAGAAGGCATGTTAATGAAATACCTTTTGTGAAAAAGGACATGAGATCCCAGATCAGTATTAAGATCTCTCCTGTTGTGCTTTACTGAGCAATAACAAAGAGTTGCTGTAGCTGACATTAACTTCTGTGGGGCCTTAATATTTGGTAACCAAATTCTACAGTACTCTGCAATTGGAGTGAAACACTGCATTCAGTGTTTTTTCCTAAGGTACTAATGTAGAGACCACACTACTCTAACCTGTTTTAAAGAAAGAAATTGCATTTCAGAAAGATTGCTTTTAGCAGCTTTGCTCTATAAATACCTATTATTACATAGCTCTTTAGAGATGTCAGAATTTTGTGGAACATTTCTTTGCCCAGAAGTGCCTCAGGTTAAGAATTTTGTCTTTAATAACCTGTTTTCATCCCAATAATTTGACCTTCTGATAGATGAGGTGATTTTGTGTAGTGAGTTTGTCTGGTATGCCCTAATGCCCTAATGACAGCAGTGAAAGTTTTTGTATTTGCCTTTTTTTGAATTTTAACAAATATTTTAAGTGATAGTTAAGTATTCTCTGTGGGCAAAATTCTCTTTAGTCTAACTTGCCTATCTCTGCAGATAAGAAAATAGACTGTCTGTAGTGTTGATTAAAAGGATGATTTTTGACCTAAATATTTAGAAAACTGGTACACATTAATTTTATATCAATTAAAAATCAAATTGATATAAATTATTATTAAAAATAGTCCTAGTAATAATTCTTGAATTTTTATGAATAAAGATAGAAAGTTACAATTAATACCTGTCTCCACATGAGCTTACCTGGAAGATGAGCAACTATCTTAGAGCTATTCATTGGCAGAATTTGAGTTAGGTGAAATGTTATGCTGGCTTAGAGGAAAAAAAGTCATCAGGCCCAGTATCCCATCTCTCAGTGTGGCCAAAAGCTGATGTTGTGGGAAGGTGAGGACAGAATAATAGCTAATGAGACTTCCCCAGAAGTGTCCACCTATTTCTATGTGGTCAGGAGTCTTTTTGAATGTAAGTGTTTTGCCTAGGACTTTTTCTTTTCCCTGAGGAAAGAGGCACTGTTATCAAATTCTTCACTTTTAAAGGACTTTAAGTGAGCCTCAGAAACAAATGAGACTTCTTGTAAGAAGAAAGATGTGAGTTTATTCTGTTTTAGCCGAGACATTTTGAAGCCAGGTGTTGCTCACCAAGTACGCTCTGCCTCCCTTAGGATCAAGCCTGGTCTGCATTTTTAGATGTTATTTATCAACCTAATAGAAAGGTGTTTGTGGCTAGAGTTTGTGACTGATTTGGGAACCAGGAAATAAAGGAGCAGTTCACATAGTTGGGGTACGTTAGTCTGGGTCCTCAGTGGGTGGTAGATACACGTTTATGAAATCAGACACATGTTACAGGGATATGGGTTTTACACACAGATTAACTTCTCCCATGCTCAAAGCTAAATGATTCTGCACCTTCTTTGCTGTCCAGCATCTGAAACAGCCCTTCAGGTCAGCTGTGCCCTACAGATACAAGGCTTAGTTCTGCCAGATCCACCAGAGTGCCTGTGCACGCTGCTTCTTGGGCAGGCTTCAAAGCAATGAGTGTGGGAGTGTGGGATTTGATTGAATATTGGCCTTATAGGTGGCCCTGCCGGACCTGTAGTGACTTAGTGAAAATCAATTCAAGTACAGATGCCAAAGCACCATTTGTTTTCCCTTTTTGCAGCACGTCGTAGTCCCCATAGCCATAGGGAACAGCAGACCACAGGAAGGAGCAGTAATCCATTTGTCAATACCCATTTAAATTGCAGGCTTAGCTCAGAGCAGATCCTTCACTGCTCACACGGCACCCAGCGCAGCATTCTCCTGTCAGGTCGCTGCGTGCCTCTCATACCAAATAAGAGTTTAAGGCTTTGTGGTTAGTGCTTTGTTTTCAGTGACTATTACATGTAAACCTGCTAAGCTGTAACTGTGTCATTCAGAGCACAGTTAAATAACTTTGCATTCAAAATTCTTATTTAGAAGGAAAGGTCTCATTTCCATAAGGTGTAGATATACAAATCAAAGCTGGTGGGTGTAAGGTTTCAAGCCATCCTGAGGATCTGCTACAGTGATTGACAGAGTCTTTATCTTCTACCCAGTTTTTATAAATTGGAGAGGATTTTACTGGTGTGCAATTTGTGCCTTAGAAACTGAGAGGAAAAAAATCTTTCTAATCTTGCTTTTCAAATGAGGTGATCATCTACTAAAGAGCAGTGTGCCTGAAACACAACCAGCTGCAAGCTATAGATATTTTTTCAAAGGTAGAAAATGCCAAAATCCCACAGTACAATTCACATTAAGGTCTCTGATTATCTTCATTATCTACTACTCTTGTTAAATCTTTATTTTGTAAAAGGTCTCATAAATTAACCCTGCAATTTGCTAATTCTGCTGAACAAAGGCAGACTATTTTATCTTGAAAAGACCTAACATAATAGTCTTTACCCTTGTTTTATTATTTCAAAAGATTTTTTTATTTATTTACTAAATCTACTGAGTATTTGTATGAGTTTAAAAACTACAATGTTCTATTAAGGAGAAAACCTAATCCTCTTATACTAATTAAATGGGAAGGGTGTTAATGAGGAACGTGTCAATTGTCAATGCCTGAAAAATCTAATTAGTTTGACTCATTAAAATGATGCTGTCAGTCCTTTTCCTGTAACATTTTAAAGAAAAATTCATTTTTCCCCTATGGTTATGTTACGTGAGACCATGAAACCATTCACATGACTTCAAGGTCAATAGTGATAAGGAGAAACCTTTCTGAGGAGTTATTACAGTCAGGATCAAGAAGCTGTAAAATTTGAGTGTAAATGGTTGGGTGTGAACCTCTAACCCAGCACTTAAACCCTGAGTTATGGGAAAGTTAAACATCTCCATTTTCTGCTGCAAATGAGGCCTTTCCAGTGACCTCCCTCCACAGCTCTTCTAAATTGCCAGTCTCAGTATTCCAGCCACCCTCCTCCAGCCCTCTTACCATTCACTGAATGGATGCTCCTGGGGTAGGGTTGAGAATTTATACCTTAAATGGTACAGCTTGAAATGTTTTGTTGAATCTCCAGGCTTTATTTAAGGTGACCTATTCTTCATTGTTCCCTTCTGCATTATTATTCAAATAGTATACATAATTTACCTCACCTAACCTGAAATTAGTATTTATTGAAGGAAGCATCATTTTTTTCCTCACAAGGCTGGAGAAGCACATACATGAAATCATTTCACAATGATTAATTACTTGCCTGGGGTAAGCGTTTACAATTTTGTAGTGTTAAAAATTTGAACAGATGCATAAAGGAAAAAAAAATCAAAGGATCTTTTCTTGGTAAACAATAAACTGAAGTATGTAATAAGTAACTTTTAAAACATTAGTTGTGTGTACACCATATATTTTAAATAAGTATCAAATTTCAGAATTTCTTCTCTTTTGAATGGAAAAATGACAAAATTTTAAAATAATGCCATTCTAAAATTTCCCCTTTTTTCCAATGCCATTTTGTTTTATGTTGATATGACATCATCTCTTTTCTTGAAGGGGTACTTTAAAATACAGACTTTGCTGAAGACATTTATTTCAATGAAGAAATTTGATGGCAGTAGAAGCAAAACAATTAAAAACATATTAAAGGCATAATTCTATAGTATTAAAATAATAAAGCAGCCTCTTTGTAAATTAAATTGATCCAGGATGAGAATTGGCAGTATTTCTGTGAAATCACAACAGAGAATGAAGGGAGTGGCATAGAGCTGTATTGGTGAAAGTAATGTTTTATGGAGTTCAGGTGCACCAAGTCTGGGTGGTTTTCTTGTGTGTGTGGAAATACATCTGCAGCAAATGAGAGATCTTAAAAGCCACATGCCTGGCTTTTAAAAGATAAAAAGATGGTAAAAATATTGCCACAAATGCTTCTGGGATATTTGCATCCACTTTGAAGAGCTAATTCTTAAGCAGCCATAGCTTTCTGAAAACTGTGAAGAAAAAACTGATTTCAAAGACACAAATAACAGGAATACACGTGGTCGCTATATTTCAGGTGGAATTGGATATGACCAAAATACAGCATTTTCATTATGTCTGTTTAATGGTGATGTTGAATTAAGTAACTCTGCCTTATAATTTTCTGATATTGTTAATGAATAAATTTATCCCATTATATAAATCCTCAAAGTACATAAATGATGATGTTTAAATGGGAAGACAACATTTTCTGAAGTACTGTCCCAACCCATATTATTGTCTTGGCATTCCTCAAATATTTGATAAGCTAACTCATCTTTCTGACTTATTTTAATATTAGAACAACCCTATAACTTTTCTAGAGAGATTCCTTTTTTTTTTTTTTTTTCCTAGTGGTCGAAGGAACTGAAGGAGATGAAGTTATAGATTTACTACTTATACCTATGTAGTTATTAATATTTTACTTACATAAACGTCTATAAGAGATATACTTGCTTATGTATTTGTTGTGTAACATGCATGACCTGCTAGAGGAGCCTTACTTCCATCTGCAGCAAGTGGGAGTGTGTGTGTCTGACACACAGTTCCAAAAATTAAAGGTTTCGAATTCGTGATGAGCTAAAATTATTCTTGCGTGTGTGTAACCCTATTTAGCCAACACCCATTGGGTGTTTTTATAGCTGTATGATAGCAAGGGACTGCAAAGCTTGCTCAAACAGCTTAAATGTAACCAATTTCCTTTCCCTTCTAACTGCATGTCAGGTTCAATAAAAGCTGTTTTCATTGTAGCCAGCAGTAATCCCAGGTCCAGCCCTGGCTTGCCAGGCTCGCAGCAGTGAGTGTGGCTGCACCACAGCAACAGGGACTCCTGCTGAAGGGAAATGGTCACATTTATAGCTTAGACTTGGATTTTTGTGGAACAGAATCTCAAGGAACCAAGAGCTGTTATATTTCTTCTTAATGTGAAGATCTTTTTTATTGCAGTTTCGTTTTTTTTCCTCTAATAGCATTGAAATTTGGAATTTACACATCTTGTCAAAAGTACCGATCCCTCACCTCGGATGAAGTCCCCAGATCCTGCCTCGCCTTTCACCTCTACCCCTAAGTCACCCATCACTGTATAGATTTGTGGCTTAAAAGGCTCTTCTAGGAATTTGCCATGGTAGACTATTATTTTTTCCATATTCTAGACAAGGTAGATTTTGTCTGACTCTTATAGAAAATTTCTGATTGCAAACCAATCAAATTTCAAAACACTGAATTATTGCAGACAAAAAGGAATAATTCCATATATTGACTTTTAGGTAGAATCAGTTTTATTCCTAAAGTAGTATTTAAATTGACATTAGGGACCAAATGCATAAGCTTTCCTTTAGTGTTTTTTTTCAGTGAGTAATCTTTTCCAAAGTAGACCAGTAAACAGAGATAAGAAGGAACTTTTTTTCAGTTGGCTGGGGTTTATGAACATTTTGACTGAAAACATGCTGTGTTAGACTTGGTGAACTTGCAGTAGGTGATGGTTTTGCTTGTCAGTCGTGCCAAGCCAGGTTGTGCTGATGCAGATTGTGCTAATACAGCTGTGACCTCAGGAGGTTTCACACAGCTGCCTCCAGCTTCAGGGGCTGTTCCATTGTTGAGTTCCAGCCACATGGCTCCCCATCCATGCACCAGCACTGCCTCGTGTTATGCTTAGAGGGATCTGTTGTCATTTAGTGCGAGTCAGGATAGAAACCAACCTTGTTACTGAGATAAAAGTGTTACCCTGGAAGCTTCAAGATGACAAGAAGCATACAAATTAGCAAGAGAGAAAAAGATCACCAGACTTCAGAGTAGCCTCCATAGTCAGCAGAAACTTCCTGCAAACTTTGTATAATCCATTCTAAGACAGACTGAAAATTCTACCAGAGCTCTGGATAGATTGCAGATTGTCTCAGAGTGGATTAATGTGTTTCAATTGAATGGCATATATTATTTATGAATTATAATGTTATATATAAATATAACATTTCCCTTACTCCTGTATCTCCTTCCCTTATTCCTACACATCCTATACTTTCCCCTTATTCCCAGTAAATTAGAAGGTACAATAATCAGAAGAAGATACTAAAATTTGTATTTATTATGGAATAAAATTCAAAGTAGATGCCTCTGCATAGCTATCACTAGAACTTTGTGTGCTTGAGGGGTACTTTTTCATTATTTGAAACTGATTTCTTGGAGCACAGCAGTCACATGAATAAGCCATAAAATCTCATTGCCTTAATTTCAGACTCTCATCTTATTCTGTTGAATACAAATATTCTGCTTCTGTGCTTCCCTCTGCTTAAGGGGCCTTAAATAAGGTTCTGGGTTTGATGTCTTTTTCTCTGTAGCAGGGTTAATACTGCAAAACTGATATTTGTCCAAACTCTCACAACTGTATGGCTGCAGCTCTTTGAGCTGGGGAATTAAACCCTAAAGAATGCTTAAGCCACATCAACAATAAATGATAATTAAATAGGTAATCACACATTTTTATTGCTGCTGCAGGAAATAGCTAATCTTCTTAACTATAAAAACTACACTCAGCTGGGATATATGTTCAAGAATACCACCTCTGCAGTGCCACTGAATTTTGCACTGTCTTTACCATTTCTTTGTCTGTTCTGCTTTTAATTTCTATTGGTGGGTGCCACTTATAAAGCATTTTTAGAATGGCTTTTACAAGGTAATTATTGAATTTTAAAAATTTATTAGATTAAACCAAACAGAACAAATACTATATATCATTAAAAGAAATGCAAGGACACAATTCAGAATGTAAAATCTTATAAAAATAGGAAGAATAGTTAAAACATGTGAAAAACCCCTTGATATCACCTGGTGAATGGCACAAAAAAAGATTTTCAAACCCATAGAAAAGTAATTTTAAAGATTTCACTCTCATGTGGTGTAATCAGACATCTCAAATGTACTTGTTCATGTTGATGTGGTTTAACAGACATTCCACCATCCCTTGTTTGTTGCTGGTTTCAGGGTGAGGAGAGGTGCATTAGGTTTGGCTGGTCAATAGATGCTGTTCATGTCTTCAGTGCATTCACAGTTCATATTCTACTGAGAATGCAACCTGCACACTGACAGCATTTTGTTATAGCTCAGTGGAAACTCAGGACAGGCTGCTCCATTTTCAGAGCATTGCCTGTGGATACAAGGATGTGTATTTGCAGTGTCTAATTCACTGCAGCCATTGTGGCTTGAGGCAGAATTTCTGCAAAACTGCAAATGAAACAATCCTGACATACAGAAACGAGCATTTGTTATCTCACAACTCCAATTTCTCAGTCTGCTGTAAGTTGTTAAACTAATAAAATAAGCATAATGATGATTAATAATGGATGTAATATTTTCTTTGTTTGCCTATTCAGTGATTTTTTTGTGACTACCTCAGACTCACAGTGGACACATTAGAGGAAGCTGAGTATGATGAGAGAATTTTTTTCTGGTCTTAGCTACACAGGAAGACCCTAGTGGCTACTCTTGAGATAACTGGCAAGTCATGTATTTTAATACCATCTATTTTTAGCTGCTGCTCATTTTCACTTCCCCCACACATTTCCTTCACTTCTTTAAGAATCATTCTTGCTCTGCTTCCCATGCAAATCTCTTGCTGTTTTCTAAGTCTCTATTTCAATTATGTTAAGCACATTGAAATAATATTTAGATGATTAATTGAAGCTCTGAAACTCTGAGGAGCACCAAATCTAGAGTTGTCTTTAGATGTTTTTTCTCCTGGCCTATTCCAACTGTGTTTTTAAAAAAATCAGAGGCATGTGGTATAAAATAATGTGTAATCATGAAATTGTAACACAGATGTACCCTGTGTGAGGATGGGGAGTTTAGATTAAAAGTAGGATCTTTAATCTGGACTTTACCACATTGTTGCTACAATTAACAACTCTAAATCACTTCTGTTGATATTTTTAATTTGTAACTTCTGGCTTTATTTTTGCCCTTGCTGAAAACAAAGGACTGAGTACAAACAGACACAGGGTTGGAATTGGATGAACCCCAGCTGCTCTCAGACTCTGCAGGTGAGCTACAAAACTCCCAGCACCTCCTGTGTGAGCCAGGGGCACTGGGGGAACACAGACCAGCTCTTTCTTCCCTCCTCAAATCACAGAAGGTGTGTTTGGTGCTTTTCTGGTTTGTCTATTCAGAGTGTGCAAAGTGCTGTGTTTTCTTCTGGACCTGAGGCAGCCCCAGACTGACACCAGCCCAGCAGGGAGATGGGAAACTGGCACCTGTTAGAAGAGACTAAGAAAATAAATATTGAAAGACATCAAACTACAGGGTCAATTTCATACAATTTTTTGACAAATTGTCATAATTTTCTAAGGGCACTCATGGAAAAGCAAAAGTCTGATTAAAACAGGCTAATTTTGAAAGGAATTTCACATGACAAAAGAAAATGTATTTCTGAATCCCAAGAGGTTTCTGCCTGGTGCAGACAGCAGTGTTTTAAAATGTATTTCCTTACTTGTGTTATGTTGGATTTGAATGAAGGACATGTGAAGGAAAAATGAAAGATAAATATGGAAATGCTAGATAGCAAGTTGCTGTTAATTTTATCCACATTTTATGTTTGCTACTCTTATTTTTATAACACTATCTAGAAGAGGTCAAGCATGTGAGAGTGGAAATACCTTAAAATCAATATCAAGAGAGCTTGTTTAAGACTTGTCTTCTCCCAGCCCTCTAATTCTTGTTGTGGCTTGAGAAGAAAATTCCCCTTTAGATCATTTTGCAAGAACCAAAAAAACCTGGCAAGTTCCTAAAGTTAAGCTTTAAACTTCCTGGAAATGTCCTGAGTTGTCAACAACACGGACAGAACACTTCATGTTTATTTCATACATATTATCTCTTTGTCAAAGCTAATTTTCTAAATGACTTCTGACTATTTTCAGTTCCTTCCTGCAAAAATTAAATGTAGCAATTTATAAATTTTTCATCAAATGCATTGTTTATACACATAAACTCATAGAAAGAAACATACTCCCTATAAATTCAGTGTCCTCTCTAATTCTCTTTGAGTTTGCCTGATTGGTTTTATTTTGGAGTCTCAATAGCACCATTGAAGTGTCATATACATGCAAAGCTGTATATGTATATTAGTGTGGCTTACCTAAATACTTGTTGTATTCATGCAGGTTTTAGTAAAGCATGTAGGAAGCTTTCTAAGCACAGATAACTCACATATGCTGTAAAAGGCAGAAGTGGCATTCCCAAAACCAACTCCACTGCTGTCTGTACTCATACTGGAGTTCTATACTCAAGCAAAATGTAGACCTCAGCCCAGTTTTGAGGCTCAAGTTTCACAGTAAAATATCAGATCTCAGGTGCCAAAAGTTAATAACTTTTCTATGTAGGCACTTAATTCAAAATATTTATGGTATATTTTTATAAATAGGTGAATAAAGCCATTTTATCATTTTATAAATACCAAACCATCTCCCAGTGAGGCATCAAAACACAAGGACTGGAATTTAGCACTACCATTGTCTGGAGTTCTCAGGTGTCTTTGCCAATTTTTTCCCCCACTCTCTAAATGATTTTTGTAGGGAACTGAGGAAATTGGCCATCTCTGAGCCATGCAGTTCAAGCAGCACCCTTGAATTGTATATGGCCACAGGAATCCCAAAGAAACGTGTTTTGGGCTATGCTGGACCTGCTGAACTTGCATTGAAGAAGAGATTTGCATGCATATGACTGTGTTTGTAGGTATTTACTGTCGTCCAGATCTAACATCCTGGACATAAAAGGACCAGTTTGATCATGTCCTAATATTGGAAGTTTCTGGCCTAGGCCTTTTCCCTTCTCTGAAACAATGTGTTGGTGTTCTATGGAGTGTTTTTGTTTTAAATTCAGAAGCCTCAGGGAAAAGGAATAACATTTTTAACAGGCCTGACTAATAAGTCCTATGTCAGGCTGTGCCAGCCTGAGTGAGAGAACTTCAGTGACATTGAGATGTGACATTGAGTGTCACAACATGACCCTAAGGTAATTATGTTGTGATTGTCCTCGTTGTTGGAGACTCTTTCTGTCCCCAGCACTAGAATGTCAGTGTTACCCAGGCTCACTCTGTGCAAGGGGGACCAGCATGCCCCTTCCTCCTGTGCTGTATCCTCTCCTCCCTTCCCTTTGTTAGAGCCTGTGCTCCTTCCAAAATCCCACGTCACACGCTCAGTCTGCTGTCACTGACACTGCCAGATCAGGGCTCCAGTGAGAGTCAGGATCCCAATTCTTCCACCTGCTTTTAGAGGAGCTGGCAGTCACCCTGCACTCTGCTCCTGGAGCTCTGCATAATCAATTCTCATGGTCTGGAGAGTCAGCACCACTGAAAAATGAAGTTAATGCAGTTTGGCCTTGGGGAATCAAATGGCTACAGACTCTGACATAGTCACAGCAGGCTCATGCTCTTTTATCAGCTTATTAAAAATTCCAGTTCCCAGTCTAGGATCAGTCATAATTCCTCTGGACCAACTTAGCAGATGGGAGCCTATTAAGTCTTCTGTAATGAAAGCCTACTGAGAAATACTATTACTTTAATATTAAAAATTGTTTTGAATGAATTGACATTAGATTCTTTTCCACTTTAACTTGTCTCTTTATTGATGAAGAGACTGGTACAATTAGCATAAAGCCCTGCAATCATGAATTTTCTGAGGCAGTTCTGTTGAAAAATACTGTTATCTCAGTTACAGATGTACTAAGTAGATGAATATAGCAGATCTAAACATATGTCCATGTCGAGATGGTTGGGTGTTGTTTTTTCTTTTTTGCAGCATTTCTGGAATATGAATGTATAGGGCTAACATATGGAATAGCTTCAGTCAGCAGAGAGAAGCAGGGCTGTGGGCTGTATGTGCTGTGGGCTTACCTGGCAGTAAATTGTGTGGCAGTGCTTATAACTTACATCTAAACATGACTTATAAAGAGTAGAACCAGTTTAATAGCAGCAAGATTGCAGAGGATGTCTGCAGAAAATAGGTGTTGAACAATTCCGGGGAAGCAAAACTTGAGTGTCAGTTTTGTCAAAACTGACAAAGGGTGCAGATATCTGAAGTGTGGGAGAACAACTGAGGAGTAGATGGAAAAACAAACCTGGGGGGAGAAGGCACAGGAAAGGGGCCTTGCAAAATAAAGTGAGTATATCAAATTCAGGCCAGTAAAATTCTTAGGTTCACCTGTAAGTTGGAACAGCAGGGCTCAAAAATAATTTGACTGTAGGTAAGCATACAAAAATATATTTGTTGCCAAAAGAACCTAACAGTGCTCCCCTGCCCCCTGAGATCACTATTAAATGTAAATAATTCGTTTTGCTCCCACTAAAATGCTATTCAGTTTGTGAACCAAGTATAGATGCAATGCAGTTCTTTAACCACAGCCAGCAATATGATACTACTGGGTATTTCACCATGTTTATAATTGTGTACTGTTTCCAATTTTTAAAGCTAATGTAATTGGTCTCTTTTACTGGGAAGACAGTAGAGATCTTTCTACACAGGTGAAAAGATGTAGAAGTGTTAGGATTGATAAACCCCTCACTACAGCTGTCTGGGATTAGGTGCAGCAAACTCAGGAGAAAGCTAATGAGTATAATGAGCACTGATTAGAATAAATTCCAGCTGTAAGCCTGTAGCCCTGGGAGCAGAGTTTCTGTGAACAGAAGAAATTGGTTCTTCTATGCATATTCCTTTTTACTCTCACATGGAACTGCATGTGTTTCCTGGAGATTGATTTTCCTTTCAACATTGAGCTGAGCCAGGGAAAATTAAGAAAAATAAAGTAAAACCATTATTGAAAGAAAAGCATTTTTACTGAGAGTCCTGTGTAACTGGTCCCCTATTCACTGATCCTGACAACACTGATGGAGATTTAGTGATGCACTGTACAACTGAAGTCAGGGTTTGATTGTCTCAGCAAGATAAAATTACTGAATCCCAAGGAAGGTAAACAGGGATCCAGCACTGATTCATGTTCTCAGCAACACTTCATCCCAACTGCAGCCAGAAGTGGAAAAATTTGCTTGGAGCGATGCAAAAGTTTGACCTAACTCTGCTATCAGGGAGGGAGGTGAGATATAAGAAGTAGGAGGGAGTCTTATACCAAGCAGAGGAAATGATCTGTAGGCTCAATTGGAGCCTTTATTGATAAAGTGCCTCTGGCTCCAGCAAGTCATTACTCTTCACTTCAACATTGAGTCATATTAGATAGAAATCCAGGATTTTCTCCAATTTCTAATTTTCTCAAGATACCTATGATGTTAGAAGGTTAGAAGTAACTGATGTGAATATTAGCTGAAGTACCAATCCATGCAGTCAGGGACTCAGAAGGCTTTGTGCAGTAGTCTGAATAGCAGAACACATGGTAAAAATTTGGTATCTGTTGCATTAAAAAAAAAAAAATCAAAATTCTGTCTTTTTACTTTTAAAAGCTAGAAGATTAATGTATCTGTAGGTGAGAAGACAGAAGAGTTCACACCTGTGGCCCTCAGGAATGCTGCTGTGTGACATGAAACAGCTTAAAATATTCAGGGCATGCTAAACCTAATCACTGACTAAAGCATTTTGCTAGGAAGCTTGAGAGATACTTTGATACAGGGGAAGGTTGTCCTGGCTGTTCTAATATTTGAGTTAAAATACAGCTGTGTGTTTCCTTGACAGCAATGTATGTATAGCTCCATAAAGAGCAGATCTCAGACTGGTGTTTGAAAACTCAGCTCAGTAATTCTGATGTGTTGGTACAGTTGGAGAAGTTACATTTTGTACTTGAAGATGCTGTAATCAGCGCACATTCAGTCTGCAATTCATGGGCTGAAAATAATAAATTCTGCCTTTTTATTTGAGTACTTTGCTACTTTAAGAGTAGTGCCTAAGAAGATTGCAAAGGGAGGCCAACTAGAATTGTAATTGTGCAGAGATTGCTTTGTAACTTCAGTTTCCATAGCATTAAGATCAGCATTGCCTCTCACCAAAAACTCTGGCTTATTTTGCCTCAGTTCCAGCACACAGGGATAAAGTGCTGTCCTCAGTCATTGCTCAGGCTGTATTAACTGAAAACCCATTTTCCATGTCCAGTATATCAGTGCTAGACATGCTCGAGAGGAATTACTTTCTCTATTTCTTACCACCTATGCTCTAAAAAATTTCCAGTCTGCCACTGTGTTTTTTTAAGTTCTTCCCAGCACACGTGCAGATGCTGCCCATTAGGAGGCCCCTGGTGGGGCAGGGCTGCAGTGCCCAGCTGAGATCCCTCACCCTGGCAGTTCCCCACAGCTGATGGAGCTGCACTCCTCAGCCACCCCTCCCTCCATCCCTCCCTGGGCTCCTCCCCTGCCCTTTGGCTCTCACATCATTTCAGATGGCTTCCTGCAATGTGTTCTAGAGTATCTAGATTGCACTGGATTTTCCTGCAGGTAAGTAACATCTTTGAGCATTCACTACTGGAATTTATAAAGGGCTATCACTGCAGAGATACCACTTATGGCAGTTTTAGGGCCTGGATACTAAATGAAGTGTCGTAGATGTGGGTGGAAAAACTCCATTACAGTGGCTAAAAAAAGGTTCTCATCTCCATATGCTTTAGGAAAATCTGAGTCATGGGCTTCAAACTGTGCTTGTTACAGGCTCTGCTTCTGTATCTTCAGCTATACAGTACTGACTTATGTGCAGGGTCAACTGTACTGTAAATATTTAAGTATTGTTTAATATGAATAACATTTCCACTAGAAGATTGAGGCCATTGCAGATGAGAACTTTCCTTTCAATAAGAGACACTTAATTTGTTCTGTTCTTGAGGAAAAAAAAAAAAAAAAGTTAAACCAGGTGGTATCTCTGTAGTTTTCTTGCAGTGCCATTCAAAATTATTATAACACTCCATCTTAACTCATTTTAGACATGCTTGTGTAGTGTACTCATACCTGAAATGGTCATTTGTCTTGCTTGTGGGCAGGTTGATGCAGCCTGTGCTGGGCACTGCAGTGTTGTGACTTAGATATCTATTTTAATCCAATGTAAAATAAATTTTCTTTATACTGCAGTCACAGTGTAGAAACATCCTTAGTTTGCAGTAAGAACTGACTAAATCAGAGGTAACCCTAGTGTATGGATGGCTTGGTGTTCTGAGTTTCTTATAATGGGCTCCAAACAAAAAAGCATCATTACTAAAGGGATAGTGGGCATACACATTGCATTGAGAAAACCTTGCAAGTCTGCTAGTTCTTCCAATAGTGACAAGGGGAAAATAATCACTCAGAGTTTTGCCTTCTCTGATCTTCTCCTTTAAAACTTCTCATCAGAAACACTAATTACTTTAAAGCTTTATTTTGTCAAGACCAATTCTGCAAGGTAACAATAACTAAAAAGAGCTCCATATGCTGGGTTCCTTTCATACCTACTCCTGTGACTAACATCATCTCTGCTTTGTATCTCAGAATCTAGAACCCATGTTTCAGGGTTAGATTTGCCATGTGATGTCTTTGCAATAGATACATCAAATCCCTGGATTTGTCATAAACTAAGGATTGGGAGTTTTCTTGTGATATCAGTAGTTCTATAGGGATATCTAGAAGGTTCCAGATTACAGTGACAGGTTTTTTTCTAAGTTTGCCTAAGAAATTACTCCCTATATAGCTCCTCTAATCCTCTAGCTCCATGGCAGTGTTACTGCTCAAACCTTGGGAAACTGATCAAATCAAAATGTTCTTGCAGTTGAATGGTGCAGGTGAGCTCACTTCATGCCATGAAGTAACTGCACAGGTCAAGTTTATCATAAGGATACATAAGGACACAACAATGAAACACAGAGAAACACAAATACTAAATTATATTATTTGCAGCACAAGTGTTTAGCAGGAAGAATTAGTGATGTCTCTTACCTGGTATATGGATTAGACTTTGAAACACAGAGGGATGTGTTGCAGAGGGATCTGGATAGATTGGAGCATTGGGCCATGATTAATTTAACAAGTCTAAATGCAGGGTTCTGCTCTGGGGTGCTGGTTGGCAGCATTTCAGGACTCAGCACCGTGCTCTGGCAGCCCAGAGAGCAAAGCACAACCTGGGCTCTGTCAAATGCTGTGACCAGCTGCTCAGAAGAGAGGATTATCCTGCTGCATTCAGCACTGAGGCAGCCTCACCTGGGTGCTGTGTGCACTTCTGGACCCCCACATTTGAGAAAGATGTGAAGGTCCTTGCATGTATGCACAGAAAGGCAGCAGAGCTGGTGAAAGGCCTGGGAGGAGGTGTCCTTTGAGGGGTGGCAAAGGGCTTTGGGCTTGTCTGGTTTGTAGAAAGGAGGCTGAGGTGACCTCATTGCCCTCTACAGCATCCTTTGGAGGGGAAGTGGACAGGGAGGTGCTGAACTTCTCCCCAGAGAAGGCATTCCAGTGAGAAGATGCATGGAAATAGTTCAAAGCTGTACCCTGAGGGGTTCAGACTGGACATTAGGAAGCAGTTCTTTACCAAGAGCACGGTCAGATGCTGGAACAAGCTTCCAGTGTCAGTCAATGCCCAAGCCTGTCTGTGTTTTAAGAGGCATTTGGACCAGACCCTTAAAGCATGCTGTAACTTGATCAGCACTGGTGACTGTTGTAGATCCCTTCCCACTGAAATAATCTATTCTAAAAGCAATATTTGGTTCAACAATGGGTGATACTTGATGGCATCCAGCTAGAAAGGGCTAATAAACCAGCAAGTGCTTTTTTAAAAATAACACTTTTAATACCAGTGCATTATCTTTTAGTGTGCTCTATGACTGCCAAGTTAATAGAATTATTTTCCTTTATTTTTGTGAGAGCAGGTCAGATTCTAAATGTTTGCTTTCAGTACACGTTAAAGAAATGCCTAAGCTGAAAATTGAAAAGAGGTCCTGTTTACTGCATAGCGATCAAAGCATGACCCCTTACTGGCAAGAAAGAGAAATTGAAAACTAATTTCAAGGTTCAGGATTAATTCTCTGTCAAATTGACAGAAGAGAGCCTACACTAGAATACATTTAGCATAAATGTAGAACCTTCTCTTTATCTGTTCCTTTCAGAGTGCAGCTTATTACTTTGATTTCATGGTTCCACAGCATAAGCATTTTAAAAGTTAGCTGTCTGAATTTGGTCAAATATCTACAAACACATGCTTTCTACCAAATGAATCTATCAGTTGGCTTGCTATTGACATCCCTGTTCTCTGCTGATGACCTTTTCCTGAATGTGTGTTTTTCCATCTTCCCTGCAGTAATTGCTGGCAATGATTGTCATGTAAGGAGCTGGCTATGGCAAACAGGAAACATCAAAGCACTACAGCCAGCATGCTGGATCACAGAGCCAGAGCTTGCCCGACTTCATCTCACAACAGGGAGCCTGAGAATGAAGAAAGTGACCTTCCCATTGAAGATTATGCAGCAAAGGAGGCAGAGCTAGCAGCTGTCAGACCAGGTAGTCCCACCCCTGTGGAACATGAGTGCAACGACCATAGCGGGGATGGCGACTCCAGCTCTGACTATGTAAACAACACTTCTGAGGAGGAGGACTACGATGAAGGCTTGCCAGAAGAAGAGGAAGGGATCACATACTACATCAGATACTGTCCAGAGGATGACAGTTACCTGGAAGGAATGGACTGCAATGGGGAGGAGTATGTTCCCCATGAGGAGCACCATGTTGAAACAGACGAATGTCAGGAAGCTGTAGAAGAATGGGCTGAAGGTAAAATTCAGCACCAAGATGAAAATGAGGTGATGGACAGGCAAGATTGGCAGGAAGGTCAAGATAATGGCATTCAGATTTTGGAGGATGAAGCATCATCTTTGGAGATCCAAGACCAAGAAGAAAACATACAGTACTGTCAAAGTGAAGGTGACTATCCGGACTATTACCCAGCAGAGGCTAATGGAAATTCACAGGGAATATCACCATACCATTCTAGAAAAGAGGATGCAGAGCTGGAAGAGCAGGAAGAGGACATTGACCAAATTGTAGCAGAAATCAAAATGAGTATGAGCATGAGCAGTATTAACAGTACAACAGAAATGAGTCCAGAGCACACTGGGACTGAAAACATGGCACATGAGTACAAAGAGACTTGTTCAAAGGGAGAAGCTGTTCACAGTGCTAACAGGCACGAGGGGAGGCCAAAATCACTGAATATCCCATCTGCCTCTAAGCACACTGGAGATGTGCATCGAGGTTTTAAAGCAAAGTCAAGATCCCCAGAGGACAGACAGAAGTGGCCACAGGAGCAGGTATGAGGTGCTTTTTATAACCAGACTGTCAGAGGCATTATGCAAGTGTTATGTTAGTTATTTCAAACAAAACTAGCAATATTTTAATATATATTAATATGTAAATGTATTAGCAATATTTTAAATTTTACTGTAACTGCATTCACACAATTACATTGTGTGTTTAGAAAGAGGTGCTAAATGTAATCAGGATATGTAGAGATCTAGCAAAGAGGTTTTGCACAGAGAAGAGACACAAATTCAAACAAAGGTATTCCAGATGCATGGGGTAAAACTATTTTCATTCTGCAGTGGCAATCTGGAGAAACTTAAAACTGGGGTCAGCATTGAAATGGTTGAATTTTTTTTTTTCCATTAATGGTTCCTGTACCATTGCCTTAGTGTTTGATAACCTTTTGTTTTTGGTAGAATGTGTGTTGAATCTAGATACCGTATATGTTAAAGAAGCCTTCAAGAGGTGCCTGCATATTGCTGTGGTTTTGTTACTAGCTGGACATATCTTGACCTTGACAAGGAGGAAGAAAAGGAACTTTGCTCTTACCAAAAATGCTGTTAAGCAGTTTTATAACAGGAATGATGTAGAAGTTAATTTAAACTGTGCATGATCTTTTCTTGTTCTGAGTGCCAGAAAAAGAGTCTAAGAACAAAACACAAGCTTTTCTAAAGGAAAAGAGGTGTGACTTTTTTCCCTGGAGTTTCAAATTGAATCTGGTTACTTCTTAGAGAGACATACCTCATTCCCTAATGTAATTTTAAAGCTTTGACTTTGAATCTCTAAAATTATATGCAGCTGAATATTAGTTATCTTCTGCAATAACCAGATCTACCTAAAAGAGTTAAAACATAAAACACTTGGATAACAAACTAGTAAGGATAAATGAATTATTTTGCCTTATCATTAATTAAAATGCTTTATTAAGCTTCACGTGCATAAGTTTCCTGTTTCAGCTTTATGAACTCTGTAAATAGGATTTTCTATAATTAAGTGCCCCACAGTTAAACAACTTAGTCTAGGTGATTCTATTAAAATACATTAATTCCTCTGAAAAACAGTAAAAGGAAACCAAATGTTTAAGTATATGCTGATGAAACAGGTCGACCTTCATTATAATTGTGAACAAAAAAAAGTCTTAGGGGGATATTTTCAGGTCTGCAGCAGTTTTTTAATATTCATTACTACATTCTATTTCCAGAAATGTAATTATAACCAAATTGTGCAACTTACTATATTCAGTGCCCTACTGCCAGCATAAAAGTCCCTTAGTGAATAAGCTTGCTGATGCTGAATGGTTTGAACAGCTACTGGGTGTTGGCTGGAAGCACAGAGGTTGAGGTGTAGCATGTTTTAGACTCAGTGATGGTCTTTCTCCCAGCAGCCACTGCTGGGATTGTTGTTCTTTGCAAGTTCCCAAAATATTTGCAGAACAAAAGACAAGAGGATTTCCTGAATAAGAAATAAGAAATGCTTCAATGCTTGACCAAGTTGGGTTTTCCCTGCCACTGAATGATTGGCCATTCAAAACAATATTTGAAACAGACTTGCATTTTGACAACTTTTTGTTGTTTTGAAGTTTATTTCTCAGAAGCTGAGCTGAACTGCATTGTACCTTTCCCATTCTCAATAGACTCCTAACAGCTGAGGATTGTGTAACACCTGGGTATTGATGCCTCGGTGTGGAAAAAAAGCAAAAGCACCTAAAGATTGCTGAACTGCATGTCTGAGGGTTTGCTTGTTATTTCCTGTCAGTCTTGCACCAATGCCTTCATCTTATTTAATAAGGAGGGAAGCACTGCTGTGATAGGTAACCTCAGGCTGGATGAAGCCTGAGTTTAGACCATCACTTGTAATAGCAACCACGAACTCCTGAATTAATGGATAGAGAGCACTGGGCAGTACACAGTGTTCCATTCCTTCAAACATGGAGACAGGAAATTAGAGATACAGCACTACAGGTATCTACTCCAGATCAGGCTAAACAAACTGGGAGACGAGGCATGCATTTCATTTGTAAGAAAGGTGACAAGGCACAGCTGCTGTGGGCACTTCACTCAAGAGAAGAGCACAAACCTCCAAGGCAAAAAGCTGTGAAGTGGTATTTCTTACAGAGTTACAGAGGCTCACAATTGGAGACGTGAGGTAATTCTCCCTCTACCCACCTCAAGCCTTCAGGGATGTAAAAAAAAGTAAAAAACAACTTCAATAACCTTTGGCAAGCATTACTGCAATGTGTGTGTCATGGCAAGATTGGTCTTACCTTGCTGTGTTCTTCTCACCTACTGCAGGTAATCATTCTCAGCTTTATCCACAAATCAGGCTCATGGTGAGGGCATAGAATAACAGTTCAGTACCCATTTCTGCCCAGTTTAGTTTTTTTATTAATAGCTCCTTAAAACTCCTTAGAACAGGTGTGGATCTTTAGCATTAATACTGGACCTGAAAGAATTTAGATGAAGTGCAGAGGATTTTGTTTTCCTTTTGGGGCATTCAATTATTTTAATGTTTGCTATGAAATGTCAAAGGGATGGATGGAATTAACGTGCTGCCAAATGAATCTGTCTCATTTGTGAAACCAAGACAGACATAATTTTAACTACAATACTTAAACCAACTACAATAATTCAATTTCTTCCACAGTGAAAGGGGAAAAACCCAAGGCTGTTGTCAGTACATTTGCATGGTAAACTTAGTGTTTGCAGAGAAATTGCTTAGAAGAGCCTTGGTTTTGTCACCTTGCTAAAAGATCTGTTATTGTAAGTGTGCATCTCATTTTACAAAATACCATGCTGAAAGGGATGACAAAGGCATACATATTGCATAGGGCACCTTTTTTGCCTCAGTTATCCTTAAATAAGTGTAGATTTGAATGCTTCTATGTTAAATCAAGATATACTAAGTGTATGTCAGTTTTTGTAAACAATGAGCAAGCAGGAAGGTGCATTTGTTTATGCACATAGTATGCTATCCTTAGCTTTCTCATGTTTCTGCTCCTCTCCTGCCTCACATAGGTAGAATTACTGCTTATTATAACATGTCATTCCTTTAAAATACACAGCTCAATTCTTAGCTCATAATAGGTGCTAACATTCTGTTTGTAAGACATTTGCTAAATAACAAGTAAACAAATGTGATTTTAAAGGTACATGTTGCTAGGTTTGCCTGAGAAAACAGTCACTTTTTAAGAAAGACACAGCAATTTACACAGAAGGAAAAACAAGGCAAGGATCTTGTTTGACTTCCAGTGTAGACCACTCTCCTATCTTAAATACACATGCTCAGGCTTGAAAACTTCAGGGATATATGAGTTTGGCTCCATTAGCCTTTATCTGTAAATATTTCTAGGGAAGCACTGAAGGGGATGATTAGCACTAGACAAGTCTGAAGGAAATCTAGAATCCATTTAGAGTGTATATTTGCTCTATCTCACTGCTTAGAACAACCCTTATTCCTTGCAGGTTTTCCATGGTTATGTTATTTAAGAAAGGCATCACATCTGTGACGTTAAACTAACTATTTTGGATATTTTATAACAACTAAAATTTAACAGCTCCTCAAGCTAGGAGTTTTCTGCATACCCATTTGACATCTTGGTCATTTCTCAGCTAATTGTTAAAGTATCACATAAAGAAATTTTCTTTTTTGTTTCTAATTTCATTTCATATGTTTTACCTTTTGCAAAGAAATTGAGTATGGTCAGACTGATTTAATTCCTCTGAATTACCACAATTTTTAATGTAACATACATGAATTAACTGACAGGTAGATCTTTGGATGGGAGAGAATGAACTGAATGACTCCTTCAACTGACAGTAGCATACAGTACAATCAGAACTTCTAAATGTATGTGGTATTCCTGGGAAAAAGTAGTTGCCTTTTGGAATGCTGTTAGATTTGCTTCAATACAAATATTACTACAACAGTGGTAGTTATCTACAGTACTGCTTGGCACATTAACAATATTCAACACAGGAATGGCTTTACCAGGTGAAAAATGAGAGTAATCTTGTGTTGCAAATGTGTGCTTGTACTGCACAAAAAATGAGCAATGGCCTGGTCTAAACCAAAGCTGAAACCACAAAAAAGCTTCTCTACAGTTCCTTACAACATACCCTGTCCTTCCTTCCTTCCCCCACAGCAGGATGGCACGGGGAGTCCCAGCCCCATCCTGCCATCCCCTGACTGCATTTGGAACCTCAATTTCTCCTGTTGTACCTGCAGAATTAGCATCATTAAAGAGCTGTAGAAGCAGTGAAGAAAAAGCAAAACACTGGACAGCAGCTGAAGTGATAAACAATGGAAGATGTCTTTTGCACTAATCAACTCAATTAAGTAACTGCTCCTCTGGATACTCCTGTGTGGCAGAGCTCCCTCTGTTCATCCCAGCTGGGATCCTGCCACTGAGACACTGGCATGGACATGGCTGAGAGCTATTTCTGCTGGGTAGGGACTGAAGATGACTGTGGGACTCAATACTTGAGCACTGACAGTTTAATCAGCCCTTGTTCCTAATGTCTACTCTAGGCAGATTTCAGACTCCTGAGAATGTGTCCTCTCTACCTTATTCAAACAGATCTTATTTATGAACAATAAAAGAAAATGTTTTTAACAGCACCAATACCCTACCCCATCTCTACCCCTTTGAAGAAACAGGAATTTGCCATGACATTTGCCTCCTTTATAAAATGAGGATCTCAGAGGGAAGTCTGCTTTTTAATGATGCTGCCTGTGACACTGAATGCTACTGCTTCTCATTTCTCAATCATTCTTTCATAACACTGGCATACCTTTGAGAACCTAACCAAATATGCTTATCCAAACTGCCCTAGCAGGGACACCCTGAGCTCCTGCAGTGTCAGTCTCTTTTCACAACTTTCACAGAGGCTTTGTATACTTACACTTCTTCAACATGGACAGCCAGAGACAAACAAAAAATCCCTACAAAAATTTCTGAAAGAAAATTTAAAGAAGCCATTCTCTTTTCCCCCCTCCAACAGCTTTGCACACATCAATGCTGCTTCTGTGTTTCCCTGGCCTGTGCTGCTAGAGCTCAGTATTGACACAAATATTTATTTTCTTCTCTCAGCATGGGGACAGTGCTCTGCTGCTGCAGAGTCCAAATTCAGGAGTCTTTTGTCTGTAAAAGATTTCACCTTTAGAACAGTGTGAAAAACTAAGATGATAGTTTAGAAAATGTGTATCTTAGGAATGTCTTGCTGGAAGTCAGTCTGAGTATTATGGGATGCATGTGAGACCAGTTTGTAGAAAACACAAATGGGTGTAAATAAAGAATATTAAAGGTTTCTGCATTCTCCTGTGTGTTCTGGGCAGCTGTGGCACAGAACTAATAAACAGTTGTTACCAAGTGACAGTTCCCAAACTTAGCAAGTGCTTACTGAGATACTTACTGAAAAGTACTAAACAGTCCAAAGGGTCTCAAACAAAACCAGTTTCTCCCTGCTAATTGGCCAAGCCACAGATTTCTAGCAGTCAGCTCCTGACAGCAGTCGACAGCAAAATCAATATCTGCTGCCTAAAGATACATTAGTGACAAAATCTTCTCAGAAGTTTAAATCAGAGGGCAGCATGTTCTCCATAAGAATTCAGCAGAGCTGTTTCTCTGAAACTCATCATAGCTGGGTCTCAATTTTAAGTATATGCAAGGACAAAAGAAAAAAAAAAGGTTCTTTGAGATGGTAAAAATAAATTGGCAATTATTTTAATGTCTATTGAAATTCAGTAGAGTATTGAAATCATTTTGTGGAATGCTTAGATCTCTCAACTTACTTTGACTCCTTTTTTCCTAAATTTGACTTGCTTACTTGGAATTACTTGTCAGAATTTTTTTCTCTTCACTCCTGACATGTACTAGCACCACCACTAAATTAACACATAAGTAATGGAATCTTTGTGAGAGAAGAGTGTGAAGTCTGACCTTTTTTCCTGTGATCATGATCAGAAAACCTTCATCTAGTCAAGAGCTGCCTCATTCAGAATCTATTTTGGTGAGAGCATCCTGCTGGGCCAAACTGCTCCTCCTGACAATGTTACCAGTGCTAAGGATAACTAATGCAGTGCTCAGGGAGGTACATTAGGCCATTGCATTACACATCAGCAGCCTTCAGCAGGGAGCTTATTTCACTTGTGCAATTTCATAGGAATAGGACTGCCATAACAGACTCCATACTAGGCTACCACCTCTTCTTTTAAAGGATCTTTTGGATGTGCCTTGAGGACACATCACCCAATGATAAACTGTCAGCAGAAAACAACACATCACAGAAAGTAGTAATGGAAATTTTGTCCATCCATCTGCTTTGCTTTTGTTCTAGAGAGGGACAACAAACTTGGATGTAAGGCTAGTCAGGTCTGTACAACAATTCAACAATTTACCACAAAACCTCTCTTTCCCAAGAAGGTTGGTATTTTTCTCCTTAGAGCCTACCACAAGGAACCTTTTTCAGCTGGAACCCACCACAAAACACCTCTTTTTCCAAAAAGCTTAGTCATCTTCAAGATGAATTTCAGAATATATAAGTCAGTACACTGATCTCTGACATTATTTGCTAATGTCAAACATCATTGCTGCTAAAGAGATGGGTAGGTGTGGACCATAAGGCTCCTATTTACATGTTTGAACATATTAACAGAGCCCTTCTCCCTGTACTTCCTTCTGCAGGCAGTTATTGGGCACAGAAAGTCTGAGGCACAGCTCCCCTTACCTGGGCTGCTGCTGAAGGCTGTGCTACCTCCAAAGCTGGGAGGAGCTCAGTAATGTCATGTTAGAGTCAGTTTAAGTGCTCACAGTGACACCCTTCCCTCTCCATCACAATCTGTTTAAATAGCAAAGCGTTAATAGATCAGCCAGAGGCAGAACATATTGTTTGTACAGATGTGCCTAAAAGGAATGTGTCAGTTCTTTGTACCTGAGATTCTGCCTAATTACTCTGGGGCTGCTAAACACATAGACAAAATTCTGGGGCAAAAATAATGGCCCTCTTTTTTGGACACCAAATAAAACATTGGTTATGTTCCTTGTGGAGCTGGTGTGATTGATCCCAACTTACTGTGAATTGTGCTTTGGCTTCTCTTTGGAACCAGGAAGCACACAATAACAACATACATAACAACAGATATGTGACTGGGAACAAGGAAGCTTTGTTCATGTTCCTGAAATCCTCAAAATAGGAATTCCAATAAATCACACCTCTGGATAAATCAAAACTGAGAAGCTATACAAATGTTTAGCCAGGGTGTTTTTTTTAGGAGTGTGTGGAATTACATATGCAACAATTACCACAGAGCATGATTGATATTACGATCCCCAGGGCTGACTGAATGCACTGAGATGGCAGATTTGAGGCAGAGACCTGTTTCAATGTTACAGCACCCAGGTGATGCTTACAAAAGCAGACAAGTCTTTCTTTACATGCAGGTGCATTTTCAGTTCAGTCAAGCGTGTGGTAATCAGAGCTGACAGAGCTTTAAAAATACTGACATTCTGTTGTACACATTAGAGTTAATGTATTTGCCTTCAGTGTTTACAGTTTAATGTGTCTTCATTGTGGCCATGTCATAATCCCTGCTTAAAGGATACTTGATCTAAATCCTGCTACTTTAGGGAATAATATATGATTATTATGCTTGTTTTATTAAGGTCCCCTGGATATTTGCTTACCTCATTAATATATTTCACTGCACATCAATACAGATTGCTCCCTATTAGTTCAGCCGTGCAATATAATTAGATTTGTTTTGTCTCAAACAGAATAGTGTTTATAAGGAGGGATATGGTGAGTTTCCAAGTCTGGGTATAGCTAAGTATATCTCAGACAGTTTATTTCTTAAAGTTCTGCTTACTACTTGGTTGAATCTTTGTGTATGTTGTCTTATCTGAAAATTGTCATTACTGAGCTCTAATGTGCCTGCTTCATTAACATAGTTTGTTCTGCTGACTAAATATTAATCATAGAGAATAATTTGTCTAGAGGTGAACATAAAGATTTGCTTTGCCTCCAGCTACATACTGTGTTTGAAGGTCAGAAGCCAAGGAGTTATATTCCCATTTAACATTCAGGCTGACCCTTTCAAATAATCCTTGGTGGTTTCCATTTGAACAATTGTCAATACAAGTTTTTATTTCTGAAGCTTTACAATGGCAGTGGCATTTTGGCCCTCATTTTTATACATTATAGGGAAGCTAAGAAAAAAGGGAAAATTACATATCCTAAACCATAAAAATTTGTTCCAGAAATCATCTTGATTTTCCAACTTTGTAACACTGAAAATCTGAGCCATGAAAACTTCATTTTCTCGGTACTTACTGGACATGGGCACTCTCCATGTTGGGTGCTGGTGTTGTGTGACTTAGGTCAGGTCTGGAAAAAAATTCTGCCCCTGAGACTACTGGAACAGAAAAAAAAAGAGTGTTCTGTAGTTTAAAATAGTCTCAGTTTAGTATTTTCTTTGTGTATGATTTTATATTTTCTCTTTCACATTTCTTCTGAAGCCTGAGGTTGTACTGCCAGCATCCTGTAGATTTGCTTGGCCTACAAGGAAGGAGATGCCATGAAGTATCTCCTACAAACACAGGATCCTACATTCAGTGCTAGAATTCTGTTTTTTAGATCAGAGATGGCCATTAGGGCTATTTTGATTTTGTACAATAATGAGAATAAATACATTTAAAAACTCTGACTTTGCTTTCTGATTTATTTGGACATGATAGCATTTGACTTAATTTCATGTGAAAAACTTGCATTGATATAAAATAATTTAAATTTAAATCAGTACTATAACTGCTGCTTAATGATAATTGAAATGTCCTATTATTTACATCAAAGTAGGTATTTTATTATAATTAAACAGCTTAACATTTTAATGTGAAACTGATATTTGCTAAATTACAGTAGGAAATTCCAGCTGCCATATCACATTATAATATTCTGGTACCAGTAATGAAAATTGATTGTACACAAATAACTTCAGATAAGTAATGGAGAACATGATAAATAGAGTTAACGTTTTGTGAATTTTTACTTAATTTAATCTGGTCAAAATTTTCTGATCATCTTTGCATCATTGACTTCCACTGAAATCTCTACTTTGTTTTGAAGCTTTCCAGCAAACAGAAGGATCTGAAGTCCTTTGTTTTTCCTTGCAGATGTGCAATGGCTTAGAGCAGCCCAGGAAGCAGCAGCGTTCAGACCTCAATGGCCCAGTTGACAACAACAACCCCCCCGAGGTGGGTACCTGGGGCTGCCACTTGTGCTGCCTGGCTTCCTGCAGCCTGGCTGCCAGCAGGGAAGGCAGCCCTCACTCTGCCAGCCTTCTCTCTCACACACAAACCTAGGCTCCCTTTCTTTTCCTGAACTGACAATAAATACCGTATCTGCCTACTCTGAAAAGGCTTTGAATTATACCCATGAATTTTTGCTGCCTCATTCATTTTATGTAACTGTCTATGGCGTGTATTCAAGCCTAAAATTTTCTGATGACACGCAGAGCAGGGAGAACGCTGCAGAAGTTCTCTTTTTGGATTATTGGAGTGCAAAAGTGGCATCCAAAAGAAATCGTGTTCTGCTTCCATTCCTCCCCCGCCCCCTCCCAAAGTCAGTCCTGGCTTAGTCAGCTGTGAAGAGACACAGTGATAGACAGACCTGCTCTTGTCACTGACGACTGGAGCAAAGAAGACATCTGAGAATGCAGAATGAGTTGTGCTTGGGGCTAGACACAATGAAATTAAATTGAGACTTAAAAGCAGAAGTCTCTTATCTCAAAACCATAACATATTTAGCCTGTAGCCTGTTATATTAACGAAGAGGCACTTTCTAAAGCCTTTTCCCATAATGGAGAAATCAGCCTCTTTCCTGGAAATTTGAATGACTGAGGAGGCTGGAAAAAGGAGTGGAAGGACTGTATCTGTTCACTGAGACTAGGGACAGTAGCCTAGGAAGAACACTGTTATGGCCCCTGTTAAAATTAAGTGTAATTCTATGTACTGAGCAGTCAGAGACAGTTCTTTTCATTCACTGACCCAGAATCTTGCTTTGTAAAACATTGTTAAATGTTCCTTATTGGAAATTTGGGATACCACTAATAGGCAAGATGATCTAGTAGTCAACTGATTGTATTGGGAATTGCTGATTTCTATTGTTCATGTGACATCTGACTTCCTAGGCCATTTTCATGGTCTTCTCCATGCCTCTCTTATTTTTTTTTTTGTCTGGTGGGACCTTAAAATGTTTTGAGACTACCAAGTATAGAGCACTGTGTAACAGTTAGGTTGGGTTAATGACTGTAATGTAATGTGTTCAGTGTGCTAAACAGTGCCTATGTGGCAGTGGTCAGCTGTTTAAATATAATAACCATTTGTTTAATTGTGTGAAAATTATTTTGTTACAGCTATACCATTTTTATTTCTCAACAGACAAAGAAAGTGTCTTCCTTTCCAAGTTTTGTTGATGGTAAGTTTGACATCATCCACAGTTAAAGTAGGATAAAGTGGAAGCAAATAATTTAATATATATAAAAGATCAAGTTCTAAAAAGCAGTCAAACCCAAGAGAACACAGCTGAGAAGTTTAAGTATGAAAGTATTTAACATTTTCACTCTCCTTATGGCAATGGGAACCTAGTGGTGATAAAAAGGAGGAGCAGGTAGAGCTCCCAGAAGGCTTCAGGTGAAAATGAAGAACAGCTACAAGTCTGGAAGGGGTTAAAAAGAGTGTAACAGTGGGCCTGGCAGGAGGTTTATAAACCTGTAAGATCACTGTGTTCTTCAGGGCCCATTGTTGCACTCTGGGAACCTCAGTTGTCAGCACAAATGGAAAGGTTCTCCTGAACTGACCAAACAATGGTAGTACAATTCTCTGTTCAGGAGAGCAAAGCTTTCACATGTTTCTTCAATCTCTTCTGCAGTGCTATTACATATATTCTGTTAGGAGAAAAAAAAGTTCATAAATTTATTAATGCAAGCAGGTGGACAGAAATAAAACAGGATTGTGCTGAAAAACATTGCCATTCTCTGATTCACAGACAGCTGAAGAACTTTTTATAGGGAAAATGCACACAGTTCTTCCTGCAAAGAAAATGACTACACTGTAAAGTGAGAAAAGACAGTAGGGCTCTCAAGAATCTGATACCTGAGATCTGCCATGAATACACACAATAGAAGCCTTTAAAAGAATGTGAAAAGCTTAATTTCTAATACCATTCTCAACTCAGGGAAAACTGAATGCAATTTAGAATAATATCAGGATGTCCAACACATTTTGCTTTTATTCCCTGATCTCACCATCTTGACAAGCATTTTCTGTTTCAGTAATTTACTTAAAGAACTAGAACAAATGGAAAATTCAAAGAGGGTCCCTTCAGGTTGACATCTGAGGGATATTACATGGAACACTTGGCACGTACTGGCTAACAGGCCCTAAATAGAGGTACATTTAAATGCATTCCCCCAGGGTGGCAGAGACAAAAAAGCAAGCTGATGCTTTGTAAGAAGCATCTGCTGATTGTATAGTGGACAAGCATAAAGCAAGGCCAGCATGCACAGAACTTTAAAGCAGGCGAGACAATTCCCCCTCACAGTGCTGCAGATACAACTGCACGTTTTAATTTTACTGGGATAAAAAGGTTATGGCTTTTTCTTTACATACCAGTCAGCTCACTACTCTGCTGGAAAGGGGTCAGGATACCCTTTACATAATATAATACCTTTTTTTAGTTCAATCATTTTGCTTGCTCTGATTTTTTCTGTAGTGGCACAGTATGTGAGGATAAGCTGTCTATTAGGCTTTTTCTATTGCAGGTATTATATGGCATTGTCTAATACAAATAAATACATAGCTCACTAGGAGCTTATGATAGCTTACATGACTGCTCTCTGAACTCAGAGAAAAACACAGTTTTTATTATTAATTTGTATGTAGAGTCCCAAAAAGTATAGGACCCTTCTGCACATAAGAAAAGATTCTTCCAGCTAACACTGCTATTGTTCCCTGAGCTTTGACAGCAATACCACACCATATTCAGGTTATATTCCTGTTCAGTTTTAAAGCACTGACAGCATGACTCCTTACCTACAGTACCTATATCTGTGTTTCTGTTGATACATAATATTTTTCATATGCTGTGTGAACATAAAAAATATCTTTTAATCTACCATATCTAAACATCTTTTGCTGTCAGAATTGTTTCACTGGTAGTACCACTACACGCTCATAGGAGTGATTGGTTCTTTGTTCAGTGGTTCTGGCTTTTCTGCACTCTGTCTTACCACCACAGATCTTATTCCCTTACACAGTAACAAGCATGATGAAGTAAAGAAGCCAGTCAGAAAATAGGAGTTGTAGATAGACATTCTGGAAGGTGACTTATGCCCCATGTGCATTTACTCCTTATGAAAAATCTGCTGCAGTGCCACACGTCCCAAGGTTTCAGTGACTTCATGAAGTCTGATACTCCAGCAGGAAACTGAACTTCTGTGCTCAGAGTGCAGTCTCTAAATATTGTCTGAATCCTTGGCTTACATGATGATAAGTAGGTGTAAAAATGCATTCCTAAGAGATTAATGAATTCAGTTACTGATTTTATTGTTGTTGTTGGGTTTTCTTTTTTCTTATTTTATGAATATAAACGTTAATTAAAAATGTTTGGACCTAGTCTACTTAACCTAGAAATATCTTTATACTTGATACATTCGTAGATCAGCAGAAAACCAAGTAATCTCTATTGCCTTGACAAGTGCAGAAATTTGCAGTTAGATTTTTCATAAATAGTTATCTAATGTTTAAGCACCAATATATATTCAACATAAAGCTCCAATCTTTGCTCACATCAAACTACCCTTCACGTTTGAAACCTGTTCCTTCTTCCCTTCCTCATCAGTAAGTCTTTACACATGCTTGCAGTCAAGGGCATGCTTAAGTGCTCTGATGAGCTGGGACCTCAGCCAAGTCTGCATTTTTGCATTATTTAAAGCAGACAGAGATAAAGGAAGAAAACACCCAGGTGACCCAATTTGACCCTGGCAATTTTCAGCACCATTCCATCCTCCCAATAGATGTCTTGTTTTACCTGACAGTTGCTTACATTGCCTTCATGATGGGAAATGTATGTTGGAAATGTTTTCTGCCCAACATGTCTTCTTTTTGGTATTTTTTTTTTTCTGTATTATCTACTCCTGTAAGCATTTTCTGCATGCTGTTGATTTATACATGATGTTGCTGACTTTGTTGCTAGTTCTGCAAAACATCATTTTTTAAAGCTATGAAGAGACAATGCAATGACATCCAACCAAAACCCCCCAGTCTTTGAAGAATCCAAATAAATAACATGAGGATTATAAAATTGCTTAACACCCTACATTATTTCCACGCTCAAGAATTTTTTGATACAGATTAGTTAAAAACACCATTGTTGTCACAAACAACCAAGACATGAGAAGAAAAGGTTGTTTCCTTTGTAGCATCCATAGGTTGCACAGACTCCAAAGATATCCTGGGCATTTTGCTCAAGGTAGTAATGATTGTATGAGAATTTGCACAAAGAATTGCAGTTTTGCTTGTCTTCAGACACAAACATTTCAAGAAAATTAATCTAAATTACCTGCTAAGGGAGTTTACTTAAACTGATTTAAACATGTGGGTAAGCCTATTTCAGAGTTAAAGCAATCTTGATTCAATTTAGCCTCATTTACTTAGCCTGAAGTGAATGAAAGAAAACAAAATTAAAGCTACTTTAATTTTGAGTGAGCCTGTTGATGCAGGTATCTAATGAAGTTTTGCTACCTTAACATTAAATTCACGTTGTTAATTAATTTCCCTCTCTGCTGCCCTTGAAACAAGATGTCAATATCATGCAACATTAGTATTTTGTTGCATGCTAGAAGAAGTACAGATGTATGAGACTAAGTTTTAGATGTGAAAAAACAAATTAATAACACCATCAGAAGAGGCACCATACAAAAGACACCATCCATCTGCTGAAAAACATGATGGTACAGAGATGTAAGCAAAGAGAAGCAGTGATGCAGGAATTCTTGTGGAATTTTCATTTTCTTTCATTACTTTTAGTGAATTAAGGCTGCAAAAACAAGGATTGTTTTTTGAGATATTGAAAGACTTGGCCTTTATGAAGAGTTTCGGTGCCTTCGAAATTACTGGCTTCTCAAGGATTTCTTTGAGGGTTTTCATACTTCTAGTGGAGACTGTCCAGATATTTTTTATGCTTTCCCAATACTTCAAAAAAATTCCACAGAATTTTATTCTGAGTTATAATGAAGATCTAAACTATTACTGGATTTGCACAGATGTGAGCTAAACCAAATGTATTCTGTTGTATAATTATCCTTTTGAAAATTAAACCTTTGGTGTTCAATAGCAAACCACATAACTCCAATTTGTGTGAGCATTGTTAGTCAATCTCAGGTCTCTGAAGTGTACAGGACTGGTATAAATATATATGCACATGTTTATATACCTTGAGTACTGAATTACAAAAACTGTGGGTTTTTCAGGGGGTTGAGATTTCTGGCAGGTGGATTTGAGATCTGCAGGGATGAATAAGTGTCAGCAACACTGCCTAAAGAGGAAAGTCACTCCTTTTAATCATGTTTATATTCTGTTGGAAGACTTTTGCTAAATTAGAATGGGAATATGAAAGATAGGAAAGCTCACTAAAAGATGCATGTGTAAAGCATTATTTCAGTACATTTAATCAGCATAGCATGCCATATATTTTTTTTCTTTTCCACATAATAATCTTCCACATTGACTTGATTATAAATAAATTGAACACTGAACAATAAACCTTTTTTTAAAATTCACATCCCCCTTCAGTGTCATTTTTCTCCCGACACAAGATTTTTATTTCTTTAAAAAAATGCATTAGAAGGTCATCAAGTGGATCTAGCTCAAAGTACATTTATTTTATAAAACTGCTGAGGAATAAAAAATGTTCACTATCAAGAGATGTCAGCCAAGCTCTGGAATGACTGTTCTTTACTGTCAGTCTGATCGAGTTGGATGTAAAGCTTAACAGCTGACTAAAGAGGATGGTGAGCATAGTCCCAGTATGAGAAAGGTTGTTCAAGCCTCAATATCCTTTATTCACTTTCTCATCTCCCCACTCCTTAGAAAGGCAGTAACTGTAAATGTCTCCTGTCAGTTCCAGGACCCTGTGAACCCGAGGACCTCATTGATGGAATCATCTTTGCAGCCAATTACCTGGGCTCCACCCAGCTGCTGTCTGAGCGCAACCCTTCCAAAAACATCCGAATGATGCAGGCCCAGGAGGCAGTGAGTCGTGTCAAGGTAGGGGATCTTTAGGGGCTGTAGAACTCTGATCCTTTCACAGCTGAGCCCTGACTGCTGCAGGATCTGCAGGTGCACTTAGGTAAGTATGGATCAGTATCGTAAATACCATTAGTTTACAGTGCTTGCTGTAAAAATACATAGAGCAAAATATAAATTATTCTGGAGTCTATTCAAAATTCTTTGGGAGCTGTTTAACAAATTCAGGTAAGAGAGACAAATTGCAGATTGCAATTCGAAAATATTCCAGTGGCAAACACTGGGATATTTGTTTGACTGTGGTTTTACTCTTCTGTTATTACTTCCTTTAACTTACTACAAATTGAGAAAATGTCTCAATATTATTACTTACATTTTGACTTTTTCAGGAAAAGAATATTAATTGCTATTGTGTTTGGATTTGTTGTTATTTACAGTGAACAATTTCTTTATAAATAATGTATCATAGACTGCTTCATACAGCTGTGTAATGAAAATATTTTTTTGGTTAAGAATCAAAGTAGGAGATTTTAATTTTAGAAGTTATTTTACCTTTGCTGTAAATACCTCATCTGAATAAACACACTGTTAGAGGCAGATTTAAATGCTAGGAGAAAAAGTATGTGCATAGTCAATGAAATATTTAATTGCTAAAATTTGTATGGTTTTGAAGGAAATGAGTTTGCAAAGGCCACTTACAAGAGATTGTCATAACTGATGATTGATTTGGCATTTAGAAAGAAATGGAATGCAAGAAAGGTCCAGTTCTTTAAACTTTCCAAACCTTTCTGATTCTGTTTAGCATATTGTGGTATCTCAAGCTACAGTAAGTAATTGTTGATTGCAGTTAACTCCCTAAAAACTGTTTTATGTATTAATACCAACCCAAATCTGTCAGGGGTACCTGAGTACTCTGGACAGTCATAGAAGGGAGCTTGAGCTGTGTTTTGTTCAACAGTTACATGTAGATGTGTGATGAACATGGAGACAAAACCTTGGGTTTAAGATGCACGTGCTGCCATTTTTGACTGCTGTAAATTTGGCAGGGTAAGTGTTGGGAGCAGCTGATAACAGACAGCACTTCAGTACCAATTCTTTTGCAATCAATTGAAAATGATCATGCTATGAAATCCAATTATGCTTGAGAACTGCGTAAGGTATAAAATCTTTCTTGCACATCCTTCCCCCACTGCTCCCAGTTTTTTAATTTTCAGCAGTCTGGATTCACAGTCAAAGTTTCCCTGACTTCCCACACTGTCTTTTCTCTTTCCCTGTGTGTACATCTGTCTGCATTCTTTTTTTTATGCTACTCCTCAGAGGATGCAAAAGGCGGCTAAAATCAAGAAAAAAGCGGTGTGTAAACTGTTTTTCTTGAATGCTAATGTTTACTTACATTTTTGTTGTCCTTGTTTTCCATGGAGTGTCATGTCTTTCGTTACAGATCCTCATAAAGTTATCATTTTGGTTTCTTCTTTGGTCTGCAGTAGAATAGTGAATGGAGTAAAATGAACTCATTTTCTTCATTGTTCATTTGCTGGAGTGCCTGTCTGCTGCCCTTCTCTTGTTGAATACCTGTGATTTGTTTACTACAGATCTACAGCCATTGTTATCTGGGAGATGTTTTTGAATGTAATGCTTATTTTGATTTTACTAATCAAAGCAGTAAGACGTACTTCCTGTGCCTGTGACTTGCTATATATTTATTAAATTATTGTTGATATTTAAAACCAAAATAAATTCACCACATAGTAGCTGGAACAATTCATACAGGAAGCATTGCACTCAGTTAAAAACAATACTTCAAATAACTAAATACAGTTGACAAAAATATCACCATAAGGATGGAAGCAATACAAGTAGCCTCTGCCAAAGTATGTGCTTGCTTTGTATTTTGCTGGAAGATTATTTGAATAAAATTAATCTAAATGAATCATAGGCATAGCTAACCCTTTATAACTCCAAAAAAGATTAGCATATACATCATTCTCATCATGAGCCAGTGTCTGACCTGGAGCCTGGTGCCTGCCTTTAGCCCAGGCTGAGACAATCTGTGCCATTTTATTCTGAGCTGCCACGGGTGCTGCTCAATACCAGCTGCAGTGGTGCCCTGTGGGCAAGCAGCTTGCAGGAATCCATATGTTCCTGCTGGACTAGAGAATGAGGGAAGCTCTTGGACAATGCTTCAGTGAGAGGCAGCAGCTGCCTTGCCACCTCTTCTGTTTCCTCCAGTGGACAGAGTCAGGACTCACACTGGAGTGTGGCATCACACTGTAATCCCTCTTGCCCTGTGACCCTGCCCCCTGATGGGGTGTGGAAGAGTTTCCCTAGCGAGCTGTGCTCAGAAGAAGTTGTGGTCTAAAAGCCCCCTGATGGCCTTCTGTGATTTGAGAGAAACATTAGTTCAGTGCTCGATTCTTTATTTTCCAGGAAAAAAGCAAAAAGCTAAAAAAAAAGTCCTAAACCCCACCACAGTGCTGAGCATCAGTTTGCACTTCTTTTAGTGAGCCCACTGAAGGTGGCAAGGGCTAAAGTCTCAGTTCTCCTACTTTATCAAGTCTGGTGCCTCAAGTACTGAAGTCCATCAGTGAGAAAGTGAGGAAAAAACAGCCATACTTTTTCTCCTGTTTTGGCTATAAATAGAGAATTTTGATACTTAAGCTGTCAATCCCACAGGCTCCAAAAATTCCCTCTCACCCAAAAGATCAGAGTAGGCTTCACTCTGTCTGTGCAATAAATGTACTCTTTGCATGTCTTCAGAAACACCTTTGAATAGCCAGCTCTGTAGTGGTTTAAAGTTGCCTCACATCACATTATGCTTGAAGCAGTCAGTGAATTTGTCATTCTGAAAATTAAAAATCCCCTTGTAACAAGGCATCTGTCTTTTAGACCCCAGAGGGAGATTCCCAGGCCTTGACTGAAGTGGATCTGTTCATCTCCACACAGAGAATCAAAGTTCTAAATGCAGACACACAGGTAAGTTTGATTTAAACTCTTGGAAAATAATGTTGAGTGTGCTGTTATACAATTAATTGGACACTTCATTGAACTTGCATAAATTCAGGTACTCTGAGTATGCAGAAAGAGCTCCTATTGTTCTAACACTTGCCAGTATAATAAGACTGACACCTGTTTTGCTTATTTGATATATTGGAAGGTATGTTGCTATAATTGAGCTATAATTCAAATCAATGAAAAAAGATTCAAAAGCCTTTCAGAATGCATGTACACCACTCCTCTGGGACAGCTTCAGAACCCAGATTTACAGTCCAACAGGGAAGTCATTTGCTGCTTTGACTAAGCCATTCATATTGTGCCATTTTTAACATTTAATCTCAATTTTTTTCTGTAAATCACACTGATCCACCGTCCTCTTGCCGAAGGTAAATTATTAATCATTCATATAAAAGCAGCATCTGGAGACCACAGCAATGATCAGCCTCATCTTCTAGGAATGCTTGTATATTCAACAAGAAGTGATCTTCATAAAAAGGAGGTTTTGAGGAATTCTCAACTAAATACAAATAATTTATACATGGATCTCAAGATTCAGCAATCTCACAAGATCTCTTAACTTGGATCATACTTAAAGGAAGACTTCAAATTTTCATTCTTATGACAGATATTGAAAAGGGTGATTTTAGCAACATTTGTCAGAAGTAAATCATGCCAAGTCAATCTTTTTTTTGTTTAGGGCATATATTTGTCCATGGCAGAGAAGCAGTACATGTCCTCTCTTTACTTAGATAAGGCTTTAATATCTTATAATATTTTCTAGAGTATATGATCTAGATATATATCTAGAGATAGAAGCAGGTTTATAAAACCTTCAGAGTGTAGTTATGTCTGATATATTGCCATCTATGTGGCAATGTAAAGAGAAAAAGGGCAGAGTCTGACAAGCTCTAATTCTCTATGTTCAGTATTTTCATAAACAACTTGGAAAATAGAAAGATAAAATGGTTATTGAACTTGTATCTTGGTGTATCAGATAAGAGTTCAGAAATACAGCTAAATGAAGAAATTAGGTGAAAACTCTAGGAGACACTTGAACAAAGATAAATGTAGCACTCAACATTTAGGGTTTTGGTTTTAATGAATTTTTTTTAACAATGGAAACTATGAAGCACCTTCTTCTTCCTGAAATTTAGGCGAACATTACTATCCTTTAACCTGAAGGTATGATAGTATCTCCAGGAAACTAATTATTTTTCTTTTAATATAAGCAAATGTCCTTAACATGCCTCTAGAACTCTCATGAGGTAAGACAGATGAGTGCAATAGCCCATCTAACATGGGCAGCAGTATTTACAACCTGCCACCCATAAATCATCCTGAAATTGCATTTTATCCACCATAAGCAATACCACTATTGGTTGTGGCTCAGCCTTTTCTTGACCTTATGGTAAACATGCAGCATCCAGAGATTATGTTATCAAAGCTAATAACTGCTTTTTGCATTAGCAGAAAATAACATGCTCATAATTATCAGTGTAAAGATGACTACAGACAGTTACTGATGAATGAACAGCTCCAGTTTATAGCTGGAATGTATGGCAGTTAACAGGTACAAAGTCTTTGTTGAGTAAGGGTTGGTCTTAGTGGAAGTTGCTCTTCTTACTTCTTTAAATAGTTCAGCATTTCAGCTGAACACCAACCTTTTTAAAAATAAAAAAGGAAGGTCCTTTGAAGTAGCCCATAAACACAGTTAAAAAAACCTGGCATCTTACTCTTCTGATCCCCTGAAATTTGTAGTGATGCAAATGCAATGCTACATCATGAGTGGTATCTAATATCTGATGTGTTCAACCAGATGAAAATAGTAATAGTGGAAATTGTTCTAATTCCAGTCTCTCTAGTGTTTGCCCTGGGGTTTTGGTTGTGTTTTTTGTTGGTTTGGTTTTGTTTGGGTTTTAAAAATTTTTTTTTACAGTGTGTCTTTCAGAGAGCTATAAGAATTATTCCCATGACTTTTTAGCATTTTTGGCTTGGTAACACTTTTCAATGCTAGTAATGTTCCTGGCTGGTATGATTACCATGGGTCTATTTCAGCTGGGGTGGCAGCTGGCAGAGACAATCTGTACTTTCATGGCTTTCTCAATTCCATAAACCTTATTTCTGCAGTATGCCATGTGTTTTAATCTATCTGTAGTGTTGTACAGCTCACGTGAGGTAACAGCTGAGTGAAAATGTAAAACTCCCATTCAGAAAATGACATGCAGCAAGGATCAAAATGCTGAGCAGCAGCAGTCAGGTGCATTCCCAGGCTGGAAGAGAGTCAGCAGTGGTGTTCCTGTTGCCCTGAAGAGCACTTGGAGATGGCACCCCTGCCACTTTCTGGTTGCTTATGCATTTAGTTGCTGAATACATTCAGCCCAAGTCGAGCACCTGTTTAGGGATGATGTAGGAGCAGTCATGTTTGGCCACGTGCCTTGTTGGTGGGAGAGGAATTCTTCCCTGTGCCACAGCTCTGTGGGGTTGCACTCAGTGCCCCAAACCAGCAGGACCCACAGCAGCTTCTCCCAGCTTCTTGCTCAGTCAGTAAGAGAAGCTGGGGGTGAAGCAACTGGGAAAAGGAAGAAAGATGTAGAGCTCACAAATGTGTATGTGCAGATCTCTGGCGCATGATCGGCTCCATAAAATCGCCTGACTCATTATGCTGTCTAATTTGCACTCCCACAGGGCTACAGCACTTTAAAGCTTGGAGGAATGCTTAGGTTTTTTCCTTCAGCTGTTCTTTGGGTTGCAAGAAAAAAAACAAACAAGATTCTAAAAGAATTCCATAGAAAAGAAGGAAGAATCTAAGAAAGGGCAATCTAGACAGAAGAAAACAATGGTTTCAGAAAAGCCTGAGAGAGGCTGAATTTTTAAGGACAAATATAAGGACAACGAAGGTGGAATGGATGGGACTAGGAAAGGGATAAGGGAAAGAACAGAGAGGAAAATGAGCAGAGATGGAGGGATTTATGGGAAAGTAATAAAGGAGAGGGGTGAAAAGAGATATTGGTAATGGAAAATTGAGTACAATGGAATGTGGAGAGAGAAAGGAAAAAGTCAAGAAACAAGTAAGTCAAAAGTAAACTCATGTCTACAGTCATTAGATAGTATTTGCCTTATTCTTAACAGGAAAAATGTGGGAGGGATAGGGAAAATGATTGCTTTCATCCTTACAAGGGGAAAATAAAACTCAAACCCTTTGAGTAACCTCTGTGTGATGATATGGGCAGAAAGCCTTTCTTGGCAGGTGAGATGAAATGCCTTCATTTTCCCAATGCATTCACTCTTGTGCACACTGCATGTATGATTACACCCTTACACAATACTTGGTGCACACTGCTGAAAAGCAATTATCTCTGCAGAGCTCCCAACATCCTGCTGAGAGATGTCCATTATAAAACATTTCTCCATTCTGACAGAAGTGCTGTAAATCCTCCTGAGCCCACGCAGCCCTTAGAGACACTCCCCAAACCCCCTCTTAACCATCATTACTTTTCATAGGTTAGGGATAAGCATTATTTCAAGCCTGAGAAGAATCATTACAATAATTTTATGGGTAGTGATTATCTTCAGCAAGACAAGTGGTTCTGAGAAACAATAATTTATATTTTGTCTGTCAAGTTAAATTGTACTGAAATTCTTAAAACAATTACTTTTGTTGACTTGAAGAACAATCCTTCTTCTTTAAGTCTTAGAAAATTATTCAACTAATGCTAAACTAGTGCTAAGCTGTTTATATAAAGAAAGCTGCTGCTTATATAAATTATTAAAATTGTGAAATAGCTTGTATCTCGTTTTTTTTAATTCCAGTTAAGATGGAGTTTGGTGGATGCTTTTAGCTGTTCAAGGTGAGGGACAGGGATGGTCAGGATACATCCTCAACTAGTTTGATCAGTACGACTATTCTGCTTCTGCTTGCTTCTAGTTTGAGCAATAGACAAAAGCCTGGAAAAACTCTCCAAAATGACCATGGCCCCAGCCAGAAGCAGTTTTCAGATGTGCCCTTTCTATTTCTTTAAGAACAGTTCATCCTAGCAATGGAAAAATACATAAAGAAATAGCACAATCTTCCAACAGCATAAAAATAAACGTAAAACAGTAGCATAGCTCCTCATTCTCGCTTTACAGTAGCAACCATGGTGAATTTGCTCAGGCAGCACTTCCATTGAAGCCAATGTCTCGAACAGCCACTGTGGTTCCCTTGGGAATTGCGGCCCATCGACTGCAGAGGGAATATCCGCACTGAGCCCATAGGAAGTGCTTTCTGTAGTTTTTGTCTTTCCCAAGCAGCAGGCTGTCAAGGAGAGGGCAGGTGCAGTATTTGTAGGAGAGCAGCAGGCCTGGAGAACTGCCTTGTTTGCCCTTGCTCTGTGCAGGAAACCATGATGGACCACGCGCTGCGCACCATCTCCTACATCGCCGACATCGGCAACATCGTGGTGCTGATGGCGCGGCGCCGCATGCCCAGGTCCGCCTCCCAGGACTGCATCGAAACCACGCCCGGAGCCCAGGAGGGCAAGAAGCAGTACAAAATGATCTGCCACGTCTTTGAGTCTGAGGATGTGAGTAAATGGAATCGGTTCATTTAAACTACATAGCTCATCTGGAGGCATCTCTCAAGTCCACGGCCATTCATGGGCAAAATTAACCTGTGGGATATCAAATTGATCATTCATCCTGGATTGCATCCTTTAGTCCAGTGGCTCGGTACAGAATGACACATGTGCCTCCGGGCACTTGGAATGAGATGGAACCATTCTGGACTTCTTTTTAACTGATGCCAAGTTGCTTCTACTGCCTTGGCAGGGCTGCACAAGGCTGCCTGCTACCCAGTCCTGGTTCCCTCTGGCTACTGACCTGTGGTTGTATGTACCCTTAAACATGCCACTTGATTCTTTGGTGTTTAGGAACACATTCAGCTGTTTATTTTTCAGTTCTCTTTGTTCATCCCTAGTAAAGATTACAAATTAGAATATTTATATGGAATCTTAAAAGCTCTGTCCATCTCTGCTGTACATCCTGTTTCACTTTTGTCAAAAGTGCTGATTTGCCATCCCATACCTTTTGTGACAAAAGAAAATAACCTTGCTTTACTGCTGTTGTATATCCAAGTTTAGGATTGTAGTGAATTAGGTACTTGTGTCTGAAGGGACAGAGCAAGGGACTTTAACCTAAAACATTTATGGAAAAATATACCATGACAGTAAAACAGAAAAAGCAAAATTTGCTGTTTCTAACTTGACAGTAAGAGGCAGTACTACATATTTCTCATCACTGTTATTATAGGAACAGCTATAGATACAATTTCTAGGTATATATTTAGATATAATACCAATTAAAAAATAATGGAGTTCTTTGGGTCAGACAGTCATAACTCAAGAGGTTGCATATATTTTGAGCTAAGCAATCCATTTTCATTATTTTAAAGCAATTAAGCCTGTGAAGGAGAAATGGCATTGTCTAAAGGTTAGAGTGCTAGACTGGGGTTGTTCTGAGACCCAGTTAGCTTAGCTCTGTCACAGCTCTGTTGCTTGGGTGACCTTTTCAAGCAACTTAATTACATTATCTCTAAGCTGTGAATAATGCTGAAGACTTTCATAAACATTCACAAGACCTCAGAGATAGAGATGAAATTAAGATGTGAGAACTGGCTGTTACTGGCAGCAGTAGAATAGAGCATGACATCTGGAGATACTGGTTTTGGGAATGTGGAATGAATGCAAAAGCAGAGGATGAACTATAGAGAAAGCAGTGGCAATGGAGATCAGGACTCAGTAAGGACTGGTGATGGACTTTAATAATGGAATGATATGAAAATGTCCTGAGTGATTTCTGAAGTACCATACTGCCCAGGGCAGTGTCACAGCACCAAGCCTGACCCAGCCTAAGAAGCATTTGGACAACACTCTCAGGTGCACTGGGTGGAGTTTTGGGGATGTCTTGTGCAGACCCAGGAGCTGGACTTGATGATCCTGATGGATCCCTTCCAACTCAGCATATTCTGTGATTCTGTACAAACCTCTTGCTGTAGAGCAAAGGCTTGAAAATACACTTCATAAGATATGAAGAAACAGTTTGTGACTGGCTAGGCTACGTGTCCTTGATTTTTCTGAAGTCTATTTCTAGTCAAGCTGATTGGTGCTTTTGTGTACAGCAGCACAAATGAAATAAGGAAACAACCTTTTAGCATGAAAGAAAACACTTGATCACTAGATTTTAAGAAGATACAGATTTATAATGTCATAATGTCCAGAAGACCCTATGCATTCAAAATGCACTTAAATGTACTGACTGTCCAAGAAGTTGTGTTGCAGTTCCTGAATACAGTTTTGATTAGTAATAGTTTGAGGGAGTGTAAGGTGCAATTAACATTTCATATCATCAGTAGTTACTCATATGCCCCAAAGACCCCACAAATGATGACCCACAAATATTCAAAACTCAACATAGCATTCTCCTCTGAGCTGCAGAGTAGGGAAAAAAAACAATTCAAATGCAAAAAAAAAGGGACTACACATTCCTTTTACTGATCTCTGTTTCTCTGTGTTCCCTTGCCATCTAGTGGAATGTGCAGATAAGTGCTCCAAAATTTAAGAAAGACAGGGGGTTTTGAATGGGTGTTCTCAACATTAGCAAGCTTTAATCATGGCCCTGGCTGCATTCCTGAAACGATCCCTGACATTGCTAGTCAAGGTGTTAATGGGCATAGCTGTCCTGGATGTGCAGTGGGTGAGCAGGGGTTTCACTGGTTTGCTGGGAATGTGGGACAGGCATTATGGCAGCAATAGGGGAGCAGATGGCTGTGCTGAAGCAGTGTTTTCAGTCCTGGAAAACCAGGGTGGAGAAGCAGCAGGTGACACCACAACCAGAATCCTCAGTGCACACACGTCTGTGCAGGCATGTGCAAGCAGAGCATCCCTCCTCTCCTGGCCCCTGCACACAGGCTGTGTTCAGAGGCAGGGCTGGTGGCACTCTTCCATCAGCTCTGCTCCATGCTGGGCCAAAGCCAGGACTCTCCAGTGTTTATTGGAACGGGTACATGAGCAGCATATGGCTGCTTGCTACTGAAACCTACTGAGGAGAGAGCAGAAGGGGATTTTAATGGAGTTTGCAATTTGATTTTGGATGTAACGGGTTCTTTCTGTCCAACAGACCTTAAAGTGACTTTATATCCATGCTAATGCAGAAACTTTGCAGGATCCTTAATTTGATTCTGTCTTAAAATCCGGTCTCTCTCCTGGTTTCTTGTGGTTTCATTGGTAAACTGTTAATCTGTCCCTTCTCTGAGCTGTTTTTTTCTATATTCTAGGCACAGCTCATAGCTCAGTCAATTGGCCAGGCTTTCAGTGTGGCTTACCAGGAGTTTTTAAGAGCCAATGGAATTAACCCAGAGGATCTCAGTCAGAAAGAATACAGTGACATCATCAATACCCAAGAGATGTACAATGATGATCTCATACACTTCTCCAATTCAGAAAACTGCAAAGAGGTAAAGTAGTTCTGGATTTTCATTTCACATTGATCCATTTTTTTCAGAGTAATGTAGTTCTCAGAAATATCTTTTGGCATTTTATAAGGACAATGTCACAATTTCAAGATGTGTCTTTCATCAGTCCTGTGTACTAAAACTAGCTTTATGGGTTATTAGGATTTGTTTTCATGTTCAGGGTCTTTCTGTTTTCATTGATCAGAACAGTAATAAAGTACATTTACATCTGAGCTAGATAAGCTCTCTGCTACTCACTGCACATAGTGTAAGGTGATTTCACCTAAGTACTGACACAAAAAGAGCTCAGAGAGTTGTGGCTTTCTGCAATAGATAACCTCAGCAGAACTCAGCTGGCCATCAGCATTCCCTGTCCTTCCACATTTGAGAGAAAATAATTCCCTGTATTTGCTTCAAGAGCATGTTCTCTACTTAAACTCTTGCTCCATTTCACAGGTGTTGTCTGTGCTGTGGTTACTGGCAGTTCAGGGGAAGGCATCATTTATGTTACATCAGGGATCTTGCATGAACATGCTGGGCACAAGTATATTCAATAATTAACAACATTAATAATAATAATGTTAATAATCTTTAAGAGATCCTAGTCTGAAAAGAAGCACAGCCAAACCCTGAGATCAAGAGACAACTTGTGCAGTACTGGCAGGAGTGGAGCTGAACAAAGCCTGGGTTGCAGGCACTGCCTTAGCCACAAAATGTTAGAGCCTCCCCCTCTGGCTGCCAGGTTCCATGGACAAAAACTTCCTTAGCATTCATTCTCTTGGCATCCAGTCCCACCACTTCCTACAGAGGTAACCATGTGTTTGTGTGTTGCTTGTAAAACCTCCATGACCTTCAACAAACAAGTGGAGGATGCCTTGAAAACAAACAGCTGTGAGTTCCACAGTTATCACTGAAGTCATGCTACTACCTAACAGCAAAGAACAGAATTTAGTTTGTGATTTGTAGATGTTATTCGGGAACTAACGAGATATCTGTGCTCAAGGTCAGATGAATCAAAGCAAAAAAAAAAATGTTTTTCCTTTTAAATTGCAGCTCCAGCTAGAAAAACAGAAGGGAGAAATTCTTGGGGTAGTGATTGTGGAATCTGGATGGGGATCCATTCTACCCACCGTTATCCTGGCCAACATGATGAATGGAGGCCCTGCAGCACGTTCAGGAAAGCTGAGCATTGGAGACCAAATTATGTCCATTAATGGTACCAGTTTAGTTGGTCTGCCTCTTGCAACATGCCAAGGGATCATAAAGGTACCCCAAACTTACAACTCTATGCTGTAGATTGTAAGCCAACAGAGGTGTAATCTTCTGACAAGTGATCCTGTAGATTTCCAGCAGATAACAATTTTTCATATCACTGCAAAAAAATCCAGTAATGTCATTAACAAAAAGCAGAATTAGAGATTCAGGAGTGATAATGCACAGAAATTTAGGGCTGGAGAACATGACTGCAGTTTTGTTACTGGGCTATAACAAGTGAGGCCAGGTCTGTAAAATTTGCCTAAATTAAGTTACTCAGCTTTCTTCAAAGTTTCAAGCTTCCTCGCAGCCTCCAGAATAAAAATACAAGGATTAAAATCTCCTATGTGTTTTTGGGCTCCCTGCAGATAAAATGGATGGAGTCTGGTAGACTGCAGGACAGATCAGGTGAGCAGATGAAGAATCTGCAGACATGATGGAATCTCAGAATGTGTTATCTTTAGCCACAGAGACTAAAACTGATGTCTGTGCAAATTTACCAAGAGCAGCAGAAGCAGGAGATTAATTAGCCAGATGCAGGAAAAGGGCAAGTAGGGGCAGTTTTGGTTTTTATTGAAAGATTTGTTTTAATTTCTGTAGTAATTAAAGGCAAAATTTTAATGTTTTGTTGAGTCAAATATCTTGGGAAATAAATAAGAGAAATGTATCTCTAAGTTAACAACCAATTTCTGTTAACTCTCACCGTTCCTTCTCAGATCAGCTACTTAAAGCTTTTGCAATTAGTAGATGACAGATGAGGGCACAGTAAGATTCATTTCAGAAATACTGACTTTGGGAATATCTTACAGGGACTCAAGAATCAGACACAAGTCAAACTCAACATTGTCAGCTGTCCTCCTGTTACTACTGTCCTCATAAAACGGCCAGACTTAAAATACCAGCTGGGCTTCAGTGTACAGAATGGAATTGTAAGTTTCTGTGTTCTTTGATTTGGGACTTCTGTGTTCTGTTTTGGGGTTTTACCCTTTAATTTTTGTTTCTTTCTTTTTTCAAAAAACATATAGAAGTACTGGAAGAATCTTGCATGACCTCACCTTTTCTACTATTTATTAAAACAGTCTCTATTTATAGTCTCTGAGTAATATAGTGCAAATGGATGACACTGGGAGAAATTCTTGAGGGATTTTCCTACATAATACAGCAAGAAGATTTATAGCCCAGATTATTTGGTGCAATATCATGATCATGTAAAACTGTCATTAGTGCCAGAGTTGCAAGGAAAAATTATGCTGAAAAAGGGTTTTACAATTGCACCACTTCAGTCTTAGATCTGATTCTGTTTCTCCTTCTAAAATTTCATTACACACTCATTAGGACTTTTAATTTTTCTTCTGCTGTGCATAGTTTATGTGGATGACATGGTATTAGGCAAGGGAATATAACTGTGACCTCCTCTTATTAAAACTAAACCTCTCATTACAAAGTAATTGTCTAGGTTGTGGCCCAGGTACCCCTTCTCTGTGTGCTGCAGCTTCCCTGAAGTAACAGCAGCAAAGAGAACAAATGTGGCAGGGAGCACTTACCCAGGCAGCTCAGGGTCCTTGTCTTGCAGTTCTTCCTTCCCAAGCTGTTCTCTGACACCTTTCCAAAGCAAACTCCCCACACAACTAGCTCAGGTAGTCACTGGCCTTTCTGGGGTCTGACACTAGCATTAGACACTGGCTGTAGTGCAGGACCATCACCATTTCCTCTTGCTCCAGTCTAGGAAAAAAAATAATCAGGCTGCTCACACAGAAAACCACATCACAAAGGCAGTGGGCTGTGTCCCCTGTTCTGTGAAATGCATCAACTGAAGCTGCCAGATCTTTGGAGTTTGCACACTTTGAAGAGTTGGAAGAGTAGCAGGTGACTGTAGGATGTGCTTCCTGAGCCTTCAGCACACAGATGGCTCAGGAGTGGCTTTGCAGCTGTCCTGGCCATGTCTGTGTGTTCCTACCTAAGATCACATTTAAAGGACACTGCTGCACACCCTGCTCCAGCTGGATGCACTCTGAAGTGATTGCTAGCCCAGGATCTGGTTTCTCCTGCTCTCACAGAGGTGCCCTGGCTGAGGCACTGATCACTTTCCTAAGTGCTCACCCGTGTAAATCTTGTATGTTCCACTGGGGTTGTGATCAAACAAAGGGAATACATTTAGAGATCTGTAAGCATCACTGTGATTATCAAGTTTTCAGGACCCCTTTCACAGCTTTTGTGGGGGTAGGATCAGTGCTGGGGAAAAGAATGAGGCAGAGGTGGATTAGGAGTATCCCATGCCCTCACATGGACAGGGAGTCTGTGTGACAATCTATTCATCTTGTCCCTGCTCATCATCTCCTACATGATTGGAGCCTCAGTTTAGTCAATTCTGCAGGCTCTGCTTGTTTTCTGTCACAGTGTGCTCCCTCCATCTACTGGCCATTTGTCACCACACTGGCAGATCATCATTCCTTCCAGTTAAATGAACAACATTCACATGACAGCAAATATAAACTTCACCAAATTCAGCAAAAAAATCCTTTTCATATAGAAAAAAAAGAAAAAAAAAAAAAGCCTTGCAGTGCATTTCATTTATGGAAAGTCTGTTTGAATATGAAAGCCAGTAAACAAAAAGATGAGATTAACATCTTTTGTTAGGCTGCTATGGAGACAAACCTCTGGACCTGTAAAATCCTTTCCTCTGAAAAACTCTCTCAGCATTTGAAAATATGACTGCAAAATATATGTCTGTGGTAGTTTGACACCGTACTCTTTAAAAGTAGTTTTGTAATTGCCAGCAATTGTTACAAATTATCATAGGATCCAGAAGTAATATTGTTATTCTTTGTTGGCTCAGCATTAGCACAGCAAAGAAATAAATGGCTTGTCAGAAGAGATATAATTAAATGTCTCTTTCTGGTAGGCCATTACCTCATTACCTCCCTTGCAGCTGGGACTTATTTCTGTGCATCCTCTGACAGCAGCTTTGCAGTGGTTCCTTTTCCCCCTGCCTGTCTCATCAGTGCAGGATGCACAGCCATTGCAGTGGGAGTAGCCCATGGACACAGAACAGCTTCTGGCCACACAGGAGCACCTCTCAGCTGGGTCTGCCTGCACAGGGTGTTGGGCAGATGCAGACACTGGGTTGCTGCAGCTGAAATAAAGGATGTTGTGCATGAAAAGGTGAATCTTGTGTGATAGGGAGGTGAGCATTGGATGACCTATCAGCCACCTTCTGAAAGTCATTATGTTACAGTTCTTTAAAATTATGTTATTTAAATACAAGTGGCCTTATGTATCAGATTACTGTTTTCTAGATTTGGTTCTTGTGGATCACATTATTTCTTTTCTAGATTATGAAAAAAATCTATGCATTACTGGTTATATTTTTACTGCTGATAAAACACCACTTCTCAGTCTAGATCCCACTTTCTCTGAGAACTCTATCTACCCTGTCCCTAGCATAGCACAAGCTATCTAGAAATATAGTAAAACTTTATAGAACATTTTGTTATTTCTCCCCTGCCTTTGTTTACTGTCATTTAAACTGGCAAAAAATTTACAGGATTTCAACAGTGTAATATAAAAGTGAGGAGAAATCTGGTTATGATTAAGGCATTTACAGAGAATAAAGTTTGTCTGGCACTATTTTATCCTTAATGCTTTACTACTCTATGGACAGTTGCAATAAAACTGTTTGTGAAGCTACTGAAATTTCACATCTGATAGGCCTTTCTAAGGCATTGCAAACCTGACACGGCTGAGTGGATTGAACCAGTGTGGTTTATACCTTTTTTTTTCCTTTTTTTCCTGTTCTGTTTACAGACTCAGTAGAAGATAGACTCTTGCTTACAAGAAGCAGTTCTGTCTTGCTTTGTTTAATAATAGAGCTGTTGCCATGTTCAACAAATACAACAGGTTAAAGAGTCCTGGCTGAATAAAATCATATCTGCTTAGAGATACTGCTCAGTTTAAACTCGCCAGCTTCAGCTGTCACCGCTCCACTGGCTGGAGACAAAACTCTTAAGGCTGCTTTGAGTCAGCCCTTGCAAATACAGGAGTCACTAAATGTGTGCTGTAAAGGCAGGGTATTTTTTTCTCTGTGTGTTCTGTCTCTGGTTTAGCAGGATCTGGGAGCCTGGGCAGAGCCACTCAGCCTCTGTGTCTGCTTCTCTTTCTACCTCATTAAAACACTTAATGCTCACAAAAGAAAGCTGCCTGCCTTCCCTGGAGAGAGCTTCCTGAATGAAGAGAACACTTTCTATGTCTGGGGCTGTTAGAATAAAGAAACTCACTGATGGTATTAGAAGTGCTAGAAGTGCTTTGAGAGCCACAGTGAAAAGGGCTCTGGATAGATATGCAAGCCATTATCTTTTCCTTTATGCCAGTGGGGTGAGGGATCGCGTTTCCATTTGCTCCAAAAGCTTTTATTTCAGCTGTAGTGTCTATTTTCCTTTACACCATGAAAAATATATTTACAGGGTTTCTTTTGGTAATTTGGTAATTTGGTGCTTGTTTTCCTTTCTGATTACTGCTCCCCAGCAGCAAGGAGCAAACTTATTCTAACAGTGAGTTGAATTGAGAAGCTTCCTGTAAAAGAGATGTGTGTAGTACAGATTATCTTGTCAGCTGTGTGATTAGAAGGTGGAGTACCTGCAAAACAATATATTGTGACTGAAATTCAAGACACAATTCTCTGAAGTGATAGTGCTCCTTTCTTCGAAGCCTAACAGAAATACTTCAAGGACCACAGGAGGTAACACTCAGCCACTGGAAAGAGCATGGTGGAAGAAAAATCTCACTGCAGGAGGAATGTGTTGGGGTTTTTTTCCTGAAGGCTGAGAAAGGCCTTTTATAAACAAAGAATAACAATATATTCTTACTCCTCATACCAAACAGCCTGAACTTGAAGTGAGAAGGGAGTTCTTTTCTTATAGCATTGTTATTTGTGGAGAGGAGTTTAAAGAAAGCTGCTAGTGCCATACAGGAAAAGATTCCAGTCACCCATAGCCAATGTTTTACCTCCAACATGTTCCAGACTGCCATCTCCCCACACACTGTGCTTCTGAATTCGGTAACAAATGCACTGGGGCACAAGCACATCTGATCATACTTGTATTTAGCTCTGAACAAATGACCACATTGCAGCAAATAATGATTCTTGGTGTGTCATTCTAACCACTGACAGTACCTGCAGAAACAGGCACTAGCTGATGCTCCAGCACTCATTTATTTTCCTCCAAGAATTGGTTTTTCTCAGTAAACAAAAGGTAAATCCCAATGCTGCTGAAGTCTGCTTAGTTTCAGAGAATTGAGCTGTACGTTATCTGCCTTGTGTGATTCATGGGAGTCTTTTGAAATAATTGACCAGCAATTTCTATCTAATACACAGCAGTCTACTCTGCCAGGGAGGATCCCCTTGCAGCACAGATACTGTTGCTAAGGAGGAAACAATCCCTCACTGAATTGAGATTTCTCTTTCTGCCTGGAGTCTAGGCATGTTGCAACCTCAGGGTACTTTAGGTAGCAGTCTGCTGGGACTGTGTTTGCTGAATGCAGTTCTTCTTGTAGAATTATTACCCTGTTGTAGGGGTAAACATTCAAAACTTGTGCCTAGCTCTCTACTGGAACCTCAGCTGCCAGTTAAAGACGAGTGGCCTAACTTCCCTTCTTCATCCCAAGCTCCCTGTGCCAGCAGCACTGAGCAAGGTGAGGGAAGCTGTGACCCTGGAGAGCAGAGCCCTCTCCTCTTCTGCAGGGGCACTGGAAGCTGTGTCCCAACACTGGATAAAACTCTCTCTCCCTGACCCCACTTTTGCATGGCTATTACTTGTATCACTGTGAAAGGTATTTTTGTGTTCCCAGTTGGAGACTTAAAATGAAAATTAAAATAAGCAGAAATCTCAAAAAAAACCCCTCCCTCTAAGAAATGACTACAGCAACATTTAAGAAGTCATTAATACTTTTGACAAGCATTGTCTGGAACCCTCAGTGCCACCACTCGTTATTATGCATTAAATCCCAGTAAGTGCTGCATTTTGGAATATCCAAACTTCATTGCACGTTGCTTTCTCTTGGCAGATTTGCAGCTTGATGCGAGGTGGAATAGCAGAGAGGGGAGGGGTGAGAGTGGGACACCGGATTATCGAGATCAACGGGCAGAGCGTCGTGGCTACGGCTCATGAGAAGATAGTACAAGCACTGTCTAACTCAGTGGGGGAGGTAAGGAAACAAAGTCTTATCAAGGCAATAAAATAGCTGAGAAGAATGTATGTTTCAGTTGAAAAGAGTGTCAACACAGCATTTAAACCACCAATTCAGTAAAATGAGTTTGGCACTAATACAAAACAACAGAAATTATTTTTAACAATAAATGATGTACATTCACTGCATTTTTTCCATTCATTTTTAAGAATTCCTGGCATAATTCTGTACCTTGAACCTACTGTCTGAATTAAATCAAGGGATTAAAAGAAGAATCACTCAGATGTGTTGGCTGTGAAAATGTCTCTTGGCTTATCACCACAGCATCTGCCATAGAAATTAATTACTATGAGAAATACAAATTGATATACATTATAATGATTTAATTTCCAACTTACCTTGGGAGCAAGTTAAGACACCTCTCTCCAGTACTTCTAGTGAGATGAGTAATGAAAAAGCAAGATTGCCCTGATTTTCAAAATGCCTCCTGAATTTAAGGGTAGTCTAATACAGAACCCTGGCCAGATCTCCCAGTAGTTCCTCTGACAAAAATCAAAGACAGCTGGTTTCCTTCTGGAAAATGATACTTGACAAATCCTAATAGAGTATGTGCACTTTGAAAGGATAAAAGCTGCAGATTCCAACAGCCCCTCCATGCCATTATGGGCCCTCTTTGCTGTGTAACTTCTCACCTAACAGGAATACAGCAGGAAACGTTTCTTTACAGCATGAACAGAAGATACCAAGGCAGCTGGTGAGGGTCTGTATTATCAGTTAGTGAAGTTTCCCTTCCTTCCCCTCGTGTTGTCAGTAGGTATTTAGAGCTGTGAGTACAGTTCTGCTGGAGCCGTGAACACCTGAGCCTCTTGGTCTAGGAAATCCCCCTGGCACTGGGGACTGCAGTCCCAGTACTCCTTGAGGAAGGAATTTAAGTACATCAGCCATGAGAGAAACTGTTCCACCAAATTCTTGATTTGCATTTAAACATCAGGTGGCAAAGTCCAAGTTTTGTATTCAGAGGATCACACTGTAATTAGGTGAAAATATGAAATGACATTCCCACAGAGAAGGAAGATAGAACACAAATCCAAGTTCTGTAATACCAGAACAGCAGAATGAACTTTCAAAGATGTTTGTGCTACTTCTTATTTAATGTCTGTAAATTTTACTATAATTGGAATAAGGTTTATCAACAGAAAGTGTTTAAGTGGCTTTTAAAATTATATGATGTCACATCATGTAATTTTCATTAATAAATAATTAAAAACCAAAACAAAACCAAACAAAGCCCCAAACCACACCAAAAAAAAAAGCAAAGACAGCAAACCAGAGAACTTTGAACTAGAAACTCTAGTAACAAATCTGTAGAAGCCAGGACAAAAAAATGCACTTGGACCACATGGAGAAGACAGATGGGGCCTTCTGGATTATTTTAAACTAGTATCAGCTCTATTAATGTCTGTGTAATCAATTGACAGATTCACATGAAGACTATGCCAGCTGCCATGTTCAGGCTCCTAACAGGTCAAGAGACTCCCCTGTACATCTAACATCTTCCATCCAAGCTGAAGCTGTCATAGCTGAAGAGAATTTTGTATTTTGTATGAATGGAAGGCTTGGAAGCTGACCTGAGGACTCCAGAACAAGGAACAGACAGGTGTCTCTGCCTTTTCTCTCCTTCCTTTCTATTTCTTTGACAAAAAGTGTTGAGAAGAATGATCAAGGACAATAATCACTGACAAAAACCTTTGTAAACATTTAAGTATTTTGAACATCTTCTAAACTCTTTTCTCATAGAACTTAAAACATATTTATTTGTAACCTTTATGTGGAGTGATGTATGTCTGTCTTGTTTGATAACACAGTGAATGTGAATATTTGATGAATGAGACTGCAGGAAATGGCAAAGAGAAGCAATTAGAGAAAGTTCTGGCTGCCTCAAGTTAAAAAAAAAAATCCCAGTCCCATAAAGTGGTCCAATACTGATGACTTTGCATAATTTTAAAACTGGTGCTGAATCGATGGTATTTCAGTGGAAAGGAATGTGTGCAGTTCAAACTTTTAGATTCTACTGTAAAGAAAACCACTGTAGTACTTGGTATTGTTATGACAAGTGTAACCTGTTTGGCAAGGTGTGAACATAAACATGTAACAAGTGTTTCATATGCTAAATAAAGAATAATTGCCACAAGATTAAAATCAAAATATTTATTTAGATACATATTTATTTTTAATGCTTGTGATTTTTATGATTTAACAGAGTTATTTCATGGATAACTTATTGCACAGGTTGTGTGATGTATGTGTTGGGCTGGGTTTTTTTTTTTTCTTTAATTTTTGCATATTACCTTTTTGTTCATATTAGCTCAAAATGGGAAAGCCATGCTTACCTGTTTCTGTCTTTTATAAAGCATTCTTATTCCTAAGGCAATGTGTTCTGAATGTAAATTGTTTTGACAAATAACCTAGAACCATCAGCAGTATTAGAATGTGTGTAGATAAAAAACCCTAGTAGTAAAGCTGTATTCCTTATGAGATAAATGTTAATTGGTGTAACTTTGTCTAATTTTTTTCTTTTGGCCAAGGCCTTGAAGAAAATACACTGTGACTTAAGAAGCCTTACCATGCAGTAACTAAAGAGCTTTAGATGACTGTACTTCAAGGAGTAGTGTGTTGCATGCAACTGACCTTAGGAAAGAATTAACCTATCACTAATAAATCTGAAATAAGAAAGGAAGCTTGCTTATTTTGTTTGTTGTGTAACTTTACATAGTAAAAAAATTCCAAGTAGAAGATCATTTAATTCTTCATCTAAGTGCAGTTGCAAAGGTCACAGATTATTTTTTAAAAAGGAAATATTCTCTTGAATTAGGAATTTGTGTATCATTATGATCTTGAGAGTAGAAGCTTTCAATTAGCATACCTTGTTGCCACTGGATGTCACTGTAACTTCACATCAATACAGAAGCATGCTATAATTAAAATACATTAAAATGGATGAATCTGTAAAACTTAAACGACCCATCTTCAGCTACACTCCTTTGTGACCTTTTCACAGGATGTCTGCCCAGCTCAGAGTGACACAAATGAAACCAGTGTATGATTAAACCTCAAATGGAAACTAAGGCTACTGACAAGCACTCCTGCAAAAAAACTAAACCCCCGAAACATCAACCTGTGGTAGGTTCTTTATGAGAACCTTCTGTTTAAGGCCTTTCCAATTTCCTCTGAAAGAGCCAGGATGAAGCTTGCACTGGAAGATGTTGCTGGCAGACCTGTGTTTATGCTGGTAATGAAATCAGTGTCAATATTTACTTTTTGATATTTTTTTTAAAGATCAATGTTAAATCATAAACACAGCAGAACCACAATAACATGTTTTAGTAATAAAATTGTCAAAACTATGAATTGGAGTAACAATTCTTTTCAAAAATATTCAAGGCTCTGCTAGATAAAAGTTCCTCTAACTTCCTGTCAGTTGGCTTTGGTAAAATGTTTGTGAAAGATGCTTTTTGGAGATGCAGAATTTCAGTCTTCTTCCTTAATGCATCTTTTGGTCACACACTGCAGAGGATTAAACATCAATTCTTGGTTGCTCACACTAGTGCAGGACTGAACTCGTGAACATTCAGAACAAAGCAGGAATAAACCACACCGCAGCCAGTACTGGAGTTTAAAAGGGCAGCACTGGGAGGGGGGAGCGGTTTTAATTGGACAGATCAGGCTGGAATGAAAGACACTGGAAAAATGGATTAGAAGCAGCACTGTATGTGTGTATAGATCACCTTTATGTTTGTATCCAAATCAGTTGCTGAAAAGGCAAAGTCCAGAAATACTTTTTTATTAAAACACTGACGATAGTTAAAACACTTTTGAGGTACATTAAATAAATACAACTTTTAAGTTGTACAGCCAGTCTCTGGTGGGTTTGCAATGGTTTTGAAGAAATGCTGGGTAGCATCAGTAGCATTTCTGTAAGTACAGTGAAATAAATGCATTTCTGGTTGGGAAAACACTCGTTATGACTTAACAAATCAATTAAAAGTTTGCAAAAAAAATCAAGGCTGAAATTTACATTCAGAAAAACATCCGTTCTCATCCTGCTGTGGGAAAAAAGTGGAATTCCAAAGGAAGGTACTTTTTCCTTTTAGAGTCATCCACTCCTTGTCTTTCTCCCAGTCCTGGTTTCTTCCACGAGTGTCTCTGCTGCACTGACATACCTGTCTGTCTCAAAGGATGGTCTCCCGGCACACTCCGATCAGGCTGTGCGGCCTCTCGCGCTCCAGGGCGCGGCGGNGGTGCAGGTCCTGCTGCAGCCGCTTCCTGCAGCCGCTCACGTTCTGCTGGGAACTCGTCATGACCTGCGGGGAAACGCGGGAGGGGAGAAGGAAAAAACGGGGAAAACGGGGTGAGGAAAGTTCTCATTTTAAAAAGCTGCTGATGCTGAAACCCTTCCAAAGGAGGTGCAGCCCTCCAGAACTCCTCCTGCTTCTGTCCTTGCAGCTGGTCTGGGCACCTGGAAAGCACAGCCAGGCTTTCTGTCTGAACTGCAGTGTGCAACGTATTGCTGCCCAATAAATACAAATCATTTCTTACTAAGGTCATGTTACTATAAAAGAGCTTCTGCAGGAATTGTCTGAAGAACTTAAACTGTAAAAACATTTAAATAAGGTATTTGTCTATTGAAACTGGACACATCTTTAGAACATCAGTGGCCTACCTGGTCTATGATATTGGCACTGAAGATGGCTTCTTCCATGTGTCTCTCATCCGATTTAATGACTGACCGAATGCTGTTCACTACGTGACGCACTTCTGGAGGGAGATTACAGTTTGAATGTTCCAAAAATTTTGCCACTAAAATTTTTGTGTCTTTATAGGCCTTAAGGTCCACTAAGGAGTGTGGCCGCTCTTTTGAGACCGTGTGAAAAGCCTTTGGCTTTAGGTGCAGGTCAGTTTTCCTTGTATCCCTCTGTTTTCCAGTTGGTAGGAAACTGCTCAAAGAATGCTGGCAAGTAGAGGCAGCCATATGAGAACCAGAGACAGGAACTAAAAAAGGGGGGGAAGAATATCTTTAAAGTAATAGTTTAAAAAAAGAAAAGGAGAAAAAAAAAAAAAAGGCAAAACAAATATCGTCACAAAGTTTTTACTTTGTCATAAAATGTCTGTTTTGTTTGAAGAGTAGCAAAAACATGCAGTCAGGGAAACACTGCAAAATAGGTAATTTTAACTAGTGTCAGGAGTAAGACCTTCCCATGGCCAAGGAGGACTGCCTTGAGAATGAGTGGGTGGGTAATTAAAGAACTTCACAAACCAGACATTTTTGTTCCCTCCACCTTCAGGGTCTTCAGTTGACATTAATGACAAGGAAACCCACCAGCTACTCTGTGTTAGTTACATGTAACTCGCAAAGTTTTAGGCCCACCCCTCTCCCCAACTTTAAGACTGAAGTTCTGCCTATTTCTAGGCCTTGGAAATTGTATGCAAGAGAGATTAGTGAGAAACACAGAGAAAACAAAAATGCTGATCTAAACCAGAGGACTTAATTCACAGCATTTCTTTTCATTCAAGGCAGGTTCCACCAGCACTGTACACCACACATGTATGCTGTTAACTGACTTTTCTGCCCCAGATTTTTTGAAGCTCATTTCTCTCTCAGAAACTTTTCATTATTTTTAAAAGAAAATAAGGAAACACATCCTCTGCTTTAGACAACCAATTCTCACCTGTTTCTCCTGTAGCTGGAGATAATCCTGCATCTTGGCACTGCCTGCACACAGGAGTCCAGGCACAATTATCACCTTTAACCAAAGGCAGACAGAAAGAGCAAAGTCAACTCCTGCTGTCCTCTGCCCAAAGCAAGGAAAAATAAACTGGAACCTTTTATTATCTCCTTTACAAAATGAAACTACTCAGAAGAAATACTGCTTTCATGATGTCCATTCATAAAGAGAAGCTACTACACCCAGAAATGCCCTACGAGTTACTACACAGATATAAATAGGAGTAGAGCTCATGTTTTACGGTTTCCTCTGTAATCCTAAATATTTCAGGCCTAAGTGCTTAAACTATGGAAAGCTCCCTATAGAGGCAAACCTGAGACCTTTTCAGTATTTCCTGGGTGAACAGAGTTTATATTGGAAAATGGGAAAAATGAGAAAGATTAATCCCTCTCATTTCTACAAAACCAGCATTTATTCAATATTTCTCCTAATTTTAAAAATATATTCTCATTATTTTCAGTAAAAATGTAATACACCACTGTTTAAATTAATGGGTAGGTGAGCAGGGTGGTACCTGATGAGCCAATCAATAACAAGTGGTTATAAAGCATCTACAGACAGATTTGGATGTCATCTAATGACAGTTTCTGGGATTCCAGCACAAGGATTAATGATGACGAGATCACGCTGTACAATAACTACCAGTGCAGTCTTTTTCATTTGTGAAAAAAGTTGTTTTCATTTCAACCTCACATTTGGTTGTTTATCTGTTTCCAAGATTGAAAATTATTTTGAACTTCTAGGTTTTCTTCCATATCTCCAGGGACAATTTATAATGAAAAGCTGGCATAATCCTCTCTGGTAGTGTGAATAATTAAATGAAGGAAACAAATGTAAGATGCTACAAACATAGAAAATCTGTAGGAAATTAAGAGAGACAGCTTCTATTCTGTCTTTAATTTGTTCTATTATGCTTAAGTACTGCAGCACATGAATCATGGCACGGTTATTAAGAGGAGACACTTCAGAGGTTCTGTCTTCCCATCCATTACTAAACTGTTTAACTGCTGTACTTGCAGCAAGCCTAAACTACACCACTGGACATGACCCTGAATTATGTGGAACACAAACACTACAATAATGACTCAGGCACTTAACTGATACAGCCACATGGTCTATCATAGCTGACTATAAATGAAGTTCATTACAATAAACATCTGTGCTACGAGGTGATTTGGTCCACCTCTGCCATAATAAACTTTACAGGGAAAAGGCAGGAAAAAATGTGCAAACTATGAACTTTAAAGTAATTTTTTTAGGAGGGAACTATGTCTGACAGCAGTATGTGAACTCACCATTTTATGTTGTTCAGGAAGTACACAGGGAGTAGAAAGGCACCCATAAACCTTCATTTGTAATTTCTCCACTAGGAATGATGGGTATTTCAAAGCAAGTTCACTTTCAGCATAGAAGGTTTAATGGGAGAATTATTTGACCAAACCATATAGATCCTATCAGGTCAAGATGTGCTTGAAGCCAATGAGTTGTGTTTTACTGGCCTAAAAGACTGGTAATTCATTAGATCTCATTGCTGTTGTGTCACTGGTTGCACATATGCACCATCACCATGTCAAATAATTTATGTTCCAAACTACAGGCAGTGCAATCACAGTAACATTGAAACCCATTTCACAAAAATCTACACAGTAAATGTCAAGGTTGTACTTCTAAATTTCTTCACACTGTCTTGAACAGGGAGGTGAAGCAGAAGATAAATTAGTTATTTTTTCTTATAGTAGAAAGGCAGCATCTTAAGAAAAACCCAAGCCCCAGCTACAATCTGACCATTGTATTTTCCCTTTTGTGAACATGACTAAAAAGCTCCCCCAGTCTCAGTTCTCCAAAATCCACAGTTACTAGTATTAACAATATGTAGTTACAGCTGTCTTTCATAAAGTCAAGTCCACTTGACCAGTTCTTTTACTCCAGGACAATTTTTAAAAGTAGGTGTATGTTACTGAAAAAAAAACCAAAGCACTTTTTCTTGTGTTGGTTGAGGGAGCTCAGTTGTTTCCCTTTATCTTTGCCTATTATTCAATTCCAGGGATATGTTTGAAAATTCTTCAGTGAATATCAAAAGTCAGTCATGAAAAATCCAGATCAAATGCCTTTTTAAACTTACAAAGACTGTAAAGAGCTTCAGCTGTTTGTCACAGCTGAGGAAAAATATGCTTCAGGGCTGCTACAAGCAGCCAGAATGTGTTACTAGAATTGGGCTCCTTCTAACCTACGTACGATTTCCAAATCAAGGTCAATAAAAAGTAGAGGAAGGGGATGCAATGTAAACCTTCACAGAGTAAAATTTTGCAAGCTAGTTTGCCAAACATATGCATGAAGAAATACATCTAGGTTTAGCTAGAGACTTAATTCAATGCTTCTCTTAAGAGTTTCATTAGGAAGTGTCTCCTGTAGGCAGCAAAAAATGGCAAAGTAGCACCCAGCCCCTCCGAGTCACTGCTCTCGCTCCCTCTCCCGTGTGTTGGTATCCCTAGGACTTTCTCTGCCTCTTTACTCCAGTCTTTGCTAAGCCCAGTTCCATCTCAGCAATGTCCAACTCGTGTCCCTCCATGCCACTTTTCCAGAAGAGATGATGAATGTATTTGGGACACGTTAAAAAGGAAGGCAGAGCATCTGTTCCACCAGGTGTCCAGAGCCAGCTGGAACACGTGGGTACGGCTGCCCACGGCAACACTGCTCAACAAGCATATGGAGCACAGCTCTGGAACATTGCAGAGCCTGATCCAGAAGAGAAAGGGTTGTTCTTCTTGACTTTCACACAGCAGGAAGGATTCAGAAATTCCTACTTACTGTCTGCATGCCAGCTTTGTAGCATGTATGTCCTAGCTGAGTAAATGTCATGAAATAAGTGCAGACTTCTAGATTAAAGATTCACTTTTCCTGGCCCAAATGTAGAGGGTTACACTACTAAAGGTAAAAGACATTTAATTACTGAGCTAAGTATGAAGTCTCTGAAATTTATAAAGATGCAAGAAGTGTAATAGAACCAAAACACCATCCTAAATGAAACCAGTTATTTCCATATTTTGTCTCCTTTTGCTTGGAGCGAGTCACATGATTCTTCCTCTAGATCCCTTAGAAAACCTGGTCAACTGATCTTGTAGCAGCACAACCCATGACATCTTAAAAGGCTTTTAATCTTTACTTTCAAGACACTTCTCAGGGTTACCCTTCTGAATCTCCCTGAACAGCTTAGGTCTCTTTCAAATGGTTTAGACACTTCTATATTCCTGCTATTATTCTCTACTAAATCAACCCTTTCCTTTCCACTAAAAAGCAAGCTTCTATGAAGATATGCTGTTCAGCTAACATCTCCTCTTCCCTACTTTTCTAAAAGGAGACTTTTAGAAAGCAGAAGACATTTATCCATGACAGCCAAAAGCTTTCCTTTTCCTTTATCATCTTGTCATGTGCCTCATGTTCATTTCTTTCTCCTTCAAAATTTCACCATACACCCCAACTTGTCACTAGTCACAGTGACTGCCTCTGACATGCCCCAATACTGCCAGTGTCACCTTGAGGAAACACATCCTCCTGTACAACAAGCATGACAACTCCAGGAATAGTTTCCTAAATAAACCCCAGCTACCACTGCACTTCTTAGTTTAGCCTCTCAGTAGAATAGTAACGGAGAGGTGGAAACAGCTACTCAACACATGGTTTTCTGAGCAGTGCAGAAAAAAATGGTGAAAAGCCAAGATTAATTTTACTCTGTCAAGTCTTCCATTTCCATTCTTAAAAATCTTTCAGATTTAGAAAATGCGCATAGAGCTAAAGCGTTCACACCTAAGACAACCCGCTTTGGAACACAACATACAATTCCCAGCAGCACCAACTGCTGCACAAATCAACAGCAGTGATGTGCTGCCCCTTTGCTGCCCTGTGCTCCCACACCCACCTTCATTGGCAGAGGAAGAGGCCACGGGGGCACTGCTGGAGCGGACGATGCTCGAGGTTGCGCGTTTCGCGCCGCGCTGCCGCTGGGCCTGGTGGCCACTGGCACGTGGGGAAGCATTTGCAGGCCCAAAACAGGGAGAGCTCTGGAAAGGGGCAGGAGGCTGGCTGAAGTCCACACAGCAGGCTTTCTTTTGCTTCAAAGGCGGCGTGGCGCTGCTCTCTAGAGCAGAACTGCGCAGTTCTCTTTCTGAGGGGCTGTAATTCCCTGAGGAACAGTCCAAGGACCTGCTCTTTTCCTGTCCTTGAGACCTGCCTGTAGAGGCTCGGCTGTGGGAACTGTCACCCTCATCAGGAAAGCCCTCTGAGCGAGTTCTGTGAAACCTGCAGTGAGTGTGGCAATCCAGGGCACTGCAGCTCTGGTCTGCAGCCCCCTTGGGGGTTATGCAGTAGGGAGAAAGATCTGCAGAGTGGAGAGATCCTTGAACTTCCAATGAACAAAGATCTTCAGAGGAGTAGCTACGGTCTGGGATATCAACAGCCTCAGAGACCATCAAAGAGGTGCTCTCAACAGAAACTGCAAAACAAGAGATTCAGAGAAAAATAAAAACTTCTTGCCCACCCTCCCAATCTTCTTCTCCCCACCATGTTCCGTAGAGTGATTTAAATTTAGCAATCTGCAAGTTCTTTTATCAATAAGAACTCAAAAGCTCTCAGAATACAAATGCCAAAGCAAAAAACACTGAAGTAATTTACTTCTTTCTAGTGTCCTTCAGCAAAGATATTTTGGTGCTGTTCTTGACACTGACTTTTCAACTTTAAATGAACAGGCTCCATACTTCTACTCATCTACTTGCAATATCTGGGCTTTAGGCAGCAAGCTTCCTATTCAGGCTCCTGCAAGCCATGGAGGAAAGTACTCTTTGGAGAAGGAGTGTGGGGATGAGGAAGCCACCCATGTATGGCTGCTGACAGTGAGACACAAGCTGCAAGGAATGTGCAGGACTCTTCAAAGAGAAATGACAGTCACCAACTCCACCTCAAAGGGCTTAACTAAAGCTTGCTTTGTCTACCAAAACTCTCCTCTGCATGTCCAGCCCTAGCCTCTGACTGTGAAGAGGTCCTTCTTACAATGAACAATCTGAAAACTAATCCATCTTTTTCCAATAGGAAGGGCAGAAGAGAAGAGGAAGTGTTCTCAAAACTCCATCTTTAAGGAGACAAATGCAAAGCCACGATCACCTTGTGTGCTGAAGTCCGGGGTCGCGTTCCTCTCCCCCAGGCTCGACTCAGACACCTGCTGAGCAGCAGTGACCTGAATGAACATTTGGAATGAAAGAGATCATTAACCTGCAACTTACATGAAGTGTAGTGCTCAGGATCTGAAGGACACACCTGACAATGTCACTGTCATATGAGCTGCTATTCAGATTGAAAGCTCTTTAAAGTACTTTACATCTTTGGGCAAAACCCAAATGCAGGGCAAAGGCACAAGCTTAATGCAATTCTTCATTTTTCCAGAATCTACAAGGTAAGTTCATCTTGAATTCACAGGCACTTGGGTCTGCAGGCTCACATTACTAAACTTATTGTCTGCAATGCTAAACACCAATGGGTTTAGTGAAAGCAATCTCTCTACAGTTTACATTTCTCATATTGTGCTTGTTTTTTTGTTCACATCGTATCACTGTAAAATAGAAGAGAGAAAACCAGAAACCACAAAAGGAAGCAGAAAAGCAGTATTCTGCTTCAGTTATTTGTGAGGATGTTTCAAAGCCCTATAAGGTGTTATATGTTTGTTGTGTTTTGTAGCCCTGTTCTATTGTCACCCTGTTGGAGAATGGAGAATTGCTGAATGGAGACAGTACTACCACTCACCTTTTTCTGAAGGAGTGGATCTAAGGGGATAACTTGCCTTCAATTTGGAGGATCATGTGAACAAAATATAGAATCATTCCTGCTGGAAAGACTGGATCCATAAATACCTGAAATTTAGGAAATTTTCTTTCTACTGTTTTGGACAGACTTTGGATTGGACCTTGTTGCGAATACTGATAGATTTTTAGCAGTTATTTGGGAATGTGATGATCAAAAAATTGATTCCAATAAGTAGCTGGTAACAACAAACCAGAAAAAAAACACAAGGTTGAAAGGAATGAGACTGATACCACCTTGAGCAAAAGGGATCTCATCTACTTCCGTCTGTAGGGCCACAATTAACTTGTAGAGCTTATTATGGTTGGTGACAGTCTAGAAATCAGCAGCAGCCACCTCTGTGCAAACCTTTTTGTCAAGTGCCTAATCTGTGTCTGGCCTTCTAAAAATTGGAGGTGACAATTAGTCTGACTCCATTAGGGAAAGAGCTCCCATTTCACATGCCAGTGTAGATTAAAGCACACATATTTGTGCATAACTTACTGTGCTCACTGTTTTGGTTTTTTTAAATCTATCTATCTCTGTGATCAAGTGACCATGAAACTTCTTTTGATACAAATTTAGTTTTAAAAGTTATTTTAAGTATTAGCAAATACAACTCCAAACAAAGAACAGCACCAGAAATACTTTAACTCAACAAGAGATGGATAGAGAACTGGGAAGCAAAAGCAAAATAGCTCATATAAACAATTCCCTTGGAAATTTCTTAATAGCTCTTTCTTGATTGTAGCAGAATATCACATCTGTGGTAAAAAGTAAAATGTGGTGTCACCTGAAATCACAGATTGTTCCTGGGATCTAACTGTGGAAGTTCTGGGAACTAACTAGAAAAGTAAGAAATGTTTACAAATGTCTCTGTTGTAGAAAATTCAGACTGAGCACCTTTTGGGAGAAATAGTATAATATTTTAGGGGCGTTTGTTTATCTTAAAAAATCTAGGGATTCTAGGGGCTTTCAATAAATTCTTAATCTAGGTGCTTTCATAATTGCTGACTTAATTTCTTAATCACTGACTGGAAAATACCTGCTGAAAATTTGTGCTGAAACATTTATTGACACTCTACACTGTCTCTGAATAATTGCTGAATGTATTTTATATGCATTTGGAATTGTTTAACTCTCTTGCTTGGGGGAAGAGAGAGCAAAGGTTTCAATTGTAGGAGGTAACACTGACAACTTTGAAGCCAGGCCTGAGTTTTGGTTCACACAGGGATGGCACATGGTTTCATGCAGGTTCCTGCACAGCCAAGGGTAACAAAACCTTATTGAATTCCACATCCTCAGACAGTCACTAGGCCATGAATAGAAAACAGGGAAGAAAAACTTGTGCTTTTAACAAGTCTGCACAGCCTATAGGTTAGAAAACCTCATAAAACACTGTCATTGATTTAGTTCACCCAGAACCCTGAGCTGTTTGTTCTCATATTTTCTATATCCCAGTCAATACTTTGCATGGAAAACAGTGTGAAAACCACTTTTTTTAATAGTCATGAAATAGGAATTCCTAATCAGTAAAAATGACAACAGCAATTTTTACATGGATGCAACCACTTAAATTAGCACTGACATTTGTTGCCCATAAAATGCATGAAATATCGAGTCTAATTTGGTACAATTTAATAAAATTCTAAGGACCTCAATCCATTTAAAAACAAATAAAACCTATTGCTTGATGCACAGTAAAAGGTTTTACAATTATGACATTATTACATAATGGTTCCCAGAAGCACTTTTGTAGCTAAATCCCTGCCATGATTTCCATTGCCAAGCCTGCCTTTGAGGGATTTATAAATCTCATTATTTCAGTTCCTACTGTACTGTGCTCTATGGGAGCAACATGTAAGAATTCAGGTCTCCATTTTGTTCTTCTTGTAGACCCAAAACTGTTTTAGACTTTGGCTCCATTCTCCATTTACAGCTTAGCTGGGACATTAATTGCAAAAAATATATAAAGGCTTTTGTTGTAAAAAAAAAAAAATCTGTGGCTACAGTGTCACTGTAGGCTTTGGTTATCCCTGTGTGAGTTTCAGTGCTGAGACCCAGAGCCTGTCACAAGTTCTCTGAACTACCAAGTTCATATAAACTCACTCCTGGTAAGAAACTATGTAATTATCACTATTAGAAATGAAATCACCACTCATCTTCCCTGGGGATTAGAACAAACACCTCTGGAGCTCGGGTGGCCAGAGGTGAACAGGCAAGGTGCTGAAACTGATCCCAGATGCCAAAAATTAACAGTGACTACATCTACTTACTAAAGCCAAGCTCTTCTTGCAAGAGCATGACTTTGCAGCTTTAAGTCACATCTTGTTGAATTGTATTTTTGTTACATGCTGATGTTATTGTGCTGCTGCATGCTGATGCTCACACCAAGAGTGGTACCAGTTACAAGAGTGCTCAAAATGATTCTGTGCTTTACTAAAAATAGACACTTTCCTAATCCTTTACTTAGTACCACATATGAAAGGAGACTTCTCTTTCCCCCCAAACCATGCATGATCCATATCACTTTTGTCCTTTTTTTATCACTGAAAAATATTGACTTCTCCAAGGCTTGCAGATTCACCTGAGTTACTGCCAAGGAAAAAAGCTGGAACTTGGATTAAAAAAAATTCTAGGAGACGGCCTTGAAAACTCTAATTTTGCTGTTTAGCAGGGAACTTCCCTTACAAGCAGTTTATACAGATTCATTTTATTAGAGCCAAACAAATAAAAGTAATGCAATGTTTGGCATGTTTGTTCTGTTGGGTGGAGGGTATTGTACAAGGCAAGGATCAGACCTGTCAGAAGCTGCTTTGTCAATCACAGAAACTGCAAAGTTAGGCATATCTTGGAGAGATTTAACAGCATTTTTGTTGGAGGCTTCACATTTCAATGTTCTTTTTTTCTCAGACACTTGCCTTATTAATTACCTTAATAATATTCTTGTGTATAATAGTGAAAATTCATATAATTTCTTTAGGTTTGTGGTTTCAATTCTGGTTTCCCCCAATGGGGAAAAAAGTCACTAGGAAATATTTCAGTGTTGTGTTTTGGGGAAAGGCAAAGTAGTCCCCTCTGTAATGTGGCTGCATTTGGGCAACCTGAACACAGCTATTTCCTCAGTAAGCTTTTAACAACTGATAAAGAATACCTAGAACATTTGACTCCTGGAGTTTTTATTGAAGCCTGAAAGAAATTAGAGCTCCTAAAAGCAATTTTAAGTATTTTCCCTTTGTGACAGCTGATTCAATTACCACAAATCCCTTCAAGCAAATGCTTCAATCAGCTCTGGCTGTACATGCAGATACATTATAATTTCAGTTTCAGCTCTGTACAGTACAGAATAAAGCAAAAAGTGTCATGTAAATATTTGTCTCAAGTACACTGGATCCTTCCTGTAAGTTCATGCTAAAGGTGTTCTGCACTCTCAGGAGTAGCAGTTTCTTGCCACATAAGAAGCAGAAGCTGATTACTAAAAACTGTAACAAGCAGAAGGTTAAGCAATAGAGAACTACTCACTGCTGTTGCACAGGACGTAAAACTTGTTAGCTAAACCCTCATAAAGCAAATGGTCTGGAAAATGTTTTTAAAGAATATAAGTATTTCCTAATGGTTGTTCTTTAAAGTTTATCTAGAACTGTTTTGCACCATAAAAATTTGAAAGCCGCATCAAGAATTTCCTTTGGTTTTCCTCACCTGACTGGCAGGCATCTCTCCAATCACTGCCTCGTAAGGAGGGGGCAGCTCACTTGGATACAGCATTCCTGGGCTATTAATGGTTACTTCATATAAAGCACCAAATGGGGAATGAGGGAAGTCCAAATGGAGACTTCTACATAAAAACATAAACAAGCAAACAATTAAGAAATGGCACTGGATCTATTACCAACACTACAGTGATAGAAAGACTTCTCTGACTTCAAAGCCAATACACTACAAAGAACTACATTCAAGAAAATCAGTAGACATCCAAAATGAAGCCCTTGTTCACAGGGTAGCTTTAACAACTGTTTTTATTTAGGATGCCAGCCATCTTTACCAGCCTGTTTTGCCATCATTAACAGCCTTCATTACTCCAAATTAATACACATTAATTGCAATGATTTCCTTAAAAAATTAAATCTCATACCCAACTTCAAACGTGTAACGTTAATAACAGTGGAAGTGTCACTTCCAAAGGGATCTTTGCTCAAAGTTCAGCTATTGTTATCCTTGTCTTAGCTAAGTTCAATCATTTCTCTATTACAGCAGTACTTTAACACAAATATTTCCTGATGTAGCCTAACAACTTTGCAAAAAGCCATATGTAATCTGTCTGGAAAAGAAGAGCCTAATGTAAGTGAAGGACATTATGTGGCTTTGAATCCTTTGAAAGAGCTCCTTAGTCCACAGCTCAGAACCAAGTGCTGAGTGCAACAAGGGAGGAGAATCACCTCTGTGCCTCGCCCACGGGTGTGCAGGTGTACTCCGGGGGGTAGTAGGGAGGGGGGGGGATTGGTGGGATGAACTCATCAAAATCCAAGGTTTGGTGCAGCACAGTTCCATGTGGAGTCATGCAGTCAGGATTGGCAGAATGTGGCCTCTGTGGCAGAAACTGAAAAATGAACAGGTAAAGTTCCTTCAGATGGTAGAAACATCGTCACCAATATCAACAATTTTAATAAAATATTAACTTTAGGGACCCTGACCAATACCAAATTCATGAATACCCAAGCTGAAATGAAAAAGGCACTTCTGGAAGCATAAGAACACTTGTGATCAGTGAGGAGGGTGAGTCAGATTGCAAAAATACAGCACAAGGTTTTACTAAAGACAGAGAGGCCGTGGGCCTCCACTCAGTCACTCTTAGGGTGCAGAACACAGACATTCACAATTTAATGGCTTTTCAAGAAATATTTCTATATTGTTTATTGTTTTGTTGCAGCCCCACATAATCAGTTCTATTTTAATAACTGATGAAAAATAGATATAACTACTAAAAGAACTATTTGCATGTTTTTGTTTCCAATCTGAACTGCCTTGCACTTAGAGAAAAAAAAACAAAACCCCAATGCCAACCCACAAAACAACCCCAAATAAAACTAACTTGAAACAGGCTAGTTTACACAGACATTATGTTTTGAATAAAACAACTGGAAATATCCCACCCATTTTTCACTTCCAATGAAGGGGTCATTTAAAACTATTCTTTATTATTCTTTTAAAGTGAAATATCTTTAATAGCTGTTTGTGGTTTGGTGATATAGACACTGCACACTTAAATGTGGCATAAAGGTTATAAGTACTGGTATGAAAGTAAGAAAAACAATTATTCTATATATACATCTCAAAATCCAAAAGAAAATAACTACACTGCAAAATAAAAAGTAATAATACTGAGAACCACATCAACATTTGTGACAGGAACCTCATCAGCTTCTCACAGAGCAGGGATTTAAAGAAGCCATTCCAATACCACTGATACCAGGAACACCCACAAGTGTTCTGGGAAAGGCCTGAATTAATTCAAGATCAGATATGGACCATCCCAAAGATCCCACAACCCATACCTGGCTCTGTTTGGTCACCACGGATCAAAGGGACTAAAACACAATCCAAAACCACAGAATAGTTTCTTCTCCAGGCAAACTTCTGCTGTTATATCACTTTTCTTGGATCAGTAGATGACTTGATCTTACCTCCTGCCTTCTAAAGCAAGCCAGCTAAGAAACTTTGCTGAAGGCACATTTCTTTTTTAGACTGAACAAAACAATATGTTTTTGTACTTTTGGCTCATTACATTAGTGTTTGTTTAAATCCATGAGAAAGATTGGTGAAGCAGTAAAATAAAAGGGAAAATATTTATGCTTAGGAGATCCAGCAATAGAAAGTAAATTACTTTCATTTTTAATATCACAGTTCTATATTTATCACTTTTTGAAATTTAACTTCATGTAGTTCTGCTGAATTTGCCACAGAAATTATACTGGTCCTTTGTGTTTTAAAGCCTGAGTTACACTGTAGTTCTATTAAACTCACCCTATGTATGCTGTTTCAAAGCTCAGAGCTGTAGTAATACAGCACAGCAGAGGGTCAGGAGGACCAGTATCAACTGTTTGTGATAATGAAGTACTAGCTGCTCACTGCTATTTCCACACATAACTATTAATAAAGAAACTTCTCTGCACAATGTGTTATTTCCTTACATCCTACAGCCAACCAAGGACTTTCAGTCATTGTGTTCCACTCATGGTACAGCACAGAAACAAAGACATGGCATCACTTTGATTAACTCTTCATTATATGAAATGTCTGATGCTCTTTCATCCTCCATGTGAGGTGGGATGCTGTTATCCCAGGTACTATCAGACATTTCTCTATGTGGCTTACAGAAAAAAACCCAACCTTCTTGCAGTCATTTGGTCTAAACTCATCTGATCTTTCAACAGCCATTTCCCAAAATGATATTACATTAATATCAACCATTAAACTCCAAACTTCTGTCCTAAGCAATCATTAGTCTGATACCATCTCAAATACATGGAACAATCTTTTAGGAAAAAAGGAAGCAAGACAAACTTCAATATAATTACCTAAAAGCTGTAAAGATTTATCATAATGAAGACAAGTATCTGAATACTCTGGGTCACATTTTGTACACTATTTGACTCCACCAAACTCAGGACTGCCCTCATTTCCTAAAAGAGTTGATAATTTGGGTCATTTTTACAGTTTGGAAACAAAATTAATTTACAACTTCCTTGACCTTCTCCCAGACTGTTTCCATACTGCCATGGACCCCAAGCTTGGGTTTGCAGCAGAGAACTTGTAGCTCCATCCCCTCAGTCCTGGAGTTCCCTGGAGCTGGATCCATTCAGCCTCATTTTGGTAGTGGTACTCTTAACACTGGCAGAACAGGGCAATTAAACACTGGGCACTTTGACAGCAGCTGAACCATCAGCACACACTGGGTGGGACATGACAGAAAGGAGAGGTTTGACACAGGGCAGAAGGGGCTGCAGTTCCAGGAGGAAAAGACCTAATGCTGGGATGCAGTTCAGTGGAACAGCAGAGTCATCTGCATCCCTTTCAGGATCCAGCAATACAAACCATGGCAACGAACTGTGACCAACACTTGACAACGAGCAGCAGAATGGACATGAAAATACACATGTTCAGGGGGTGTTATAAACAACAGTTTACCTGTGTGATATCATCCTGCTGGAAGGCACAGAAATTAAAGTGAAAAAGGCTGTAAGAGGGAAACTAGCAGGAAATGAAACAATAGCAAATATAAGGGATTACCACAAAGAACAGACATCCTTGAGAAAACAATTGAAAGCTGGTAAGTGGGAATTAAGTCATATTTTATTCCATACGTTATCTACTGATCTCTGCTAGCCTGCAAAAACTTATTCTTTCTACAGGAAAATGTATTTTTAAAATGTTCAAGAGTTAGTCTCAAATAGTGAAGTCTGGCAGGGTTTCAGCAAAGGCTTAATACAAATTTCAAAGCTTAGAAAAAGACAGTAATAAAACACAAAGAGCTGAGAAAGCTGAAGAAACACTGACAAATGCTTTCACACAGAAACACACACTTCTGGTATTAGAAGACAGCTGTTATCAAATAGTCAGTCTCAAGATACTGATGGCAAGTGGGACAGGCAATAACAAGAACTGCCAAGCAGAAAATGGGGGTGGCCTGTTCAGTCACCAGGATAAAGAGGATCAAGCTGCACTCAATATCATGTCAAAAACTACAGCTCACACTATGGAACACCTCACACAGTGGGTCTCCCAGCCAGCCTTGGGATTAAATTAATGGCCACTGCAAAAGCAATGGATAGAAAATGGTTGCAGACAAAGATAAACAGCATATAGAATCCGTGGTAAATGCTGAATACCCAACTGCATTAAAAGCTTAGCAAAAATTTACAGCTACCAACAGATACCTCAAACATATTTACTAGAAAAAAAGAAAAAGCCCACAGCTGAGAAATCCAAAAGCCTCAACCATTTCTGTTACCCTCCTGGAGCTGTTGGATGCTGGGGGCTTTCAGAAATTTGACAGGCAACAAAATACAGATCTGGAATTCATGCTCTTCTTTTAGGAAAGAGATGATCTTATGTTTGAAGCTTGGCATTCAAACTATCACAGTCACACAGGTGTTTTTTCATCCTGGCCCTTACTTTAGTGTGTGAAAAGTGTCTGATACCAGATGGGCATTGCACAGATCAGTGCATGTGCTAAAGGGATGTGCAACACAGAGCACACAGTGAGCACAGACCTTGGTGTGTATTCACTGGGCATGTCTGACTTGGACAGAGCTGAACAGCCTGATTTTAACAGCCCTCATAATGAGGACTACTGAGTTGGTTGTGGTTTTTGTGGGGGTTTTTTTTGTCTGCAGTTATGAGGGAAGAGTGAAACATGCTTTCTGTCTGGCTGCAGCAGGGTAAACAAGAAAGCTGTGAAACACTTTAAGCCCACTGCTTGGACCTGCATTCAATACAGCAGTTTGCCATGGCAGCAGCAGCAAGTTGTTAGGAAGCAGAGAACTAGAAGCACAAATGCTAGAAGTACCCCACTTCCAGAAGAATTAAAACTTCTTGAAAATGCAGTTATGCTCAAGGGTTCATTGACATAGTACTGAGAATTTCACAGAGCCAGCAATGGGGCTGGACACCTGTGGCTCTCCTGCCAGCTCACAGACTGCAGCCAGACACACCAGCTCTCCCTGCCCAGTGAAGAATAACACGTGTCTTCTCAGTGTTTAGCTTTTCCAGGTGGAATAAGCACCATTACATTGATATGTGTAAAATTGTGAAACTCATTCTCTGTGTCAGACTGAATTTCCAGCTCTTCACTGAAAGGTAGTCTGTGAGTTGGTCACTGGAGTGATCAGAAGGTATTATCATGTTCTGAATATTTTGAGTACACTGAGGTAAAAGCTGATGGAAGAGACCCAGTTAAGGATCTGTAGATACAGCAGGTGAGACATGTCAATATAATTCCATATTGAAACAGATCCTCATATGACACCATGTGGTCCATCCTTCTGCCCAAGGTTTGTGAGACTAACAGCTCTGCACCAGGACTCCCAGCTGTGGGAGCTCCCCACTAAACACCAGCAAAGACATCCTCTGCTCTGTGCATCCTGCAGCTGCTCAGCACCACTGACCCAAGTAAATGCCAGTGCTGGGAGTCACTGCTCAGCAATTACAGCTTATCTAAGCCACGGGTGCCATATATCAGTATGTGCCTTGTGCTCTAAGGGAAACTTATCTGGAGTTTTTCCTAAATCTGCATGTAATTACATCTGCCTTCCATATCACATTTATTATATCTACTGTATAACTTCAAAATCAGTCCTTTGGAGACTACAGAGTTCATTATTCTCATTTCAGTCATTTATAAAAATCTGCTGATTTTTGAGAATGGGAAATATAAAAATTTCTAATTGCATATCATTAAATACTGGCATGCTATCGTGAGTATAAGCTCTGTGCAATACACTCGGGTCTGTAATTCTGTCTCCAATTAACTGTCCTACTGGACAGGCTGCTGTTTTCCTTTTCTGAAACACTGGAATCAGTATCTGCTGAAGGGAAATGCAGTAATTGTCTACAAGAAGAGAAGGACTATGGGTGACACTTCCAATTTGTCCCTGATATTAAAGGGAAACTATGAGACAGAAGATATTTTGATAAGGAAAACACATTTAGATTTTTCTGCTCAGTTGTTTCCAGTTGCTGTTCCTACAACCATTACAAGCCATTAGCTCTGTAGCCTCACGGGCTTTTCTCTGTGATATCTTCTGTGCAGTACTGACCCTATTTTAGTCTTAAATATTAAATATTCTTATTCTACCAATAAAATGTTTGATGAAAAATGGTACATTTGTTAGAAATGTCAAAAGATTTCCTCACCTAAGGTTTGCATTTATGGTGGGTGTGAGGAGAGTATTTACGCAACCATATTTACATTTAGGATCTTTCTATGGATGTACGTCATTCCCAATGCATATTTCTGTGAGGTATTTGAGTAGAAATATTAACTACAGCCTATTAAGATAATGACATGCTGAATTATCATTAGGACTGATGAAAACAGTAATTAAATGTTACAGCTTGCATGTGTCATCGTTACCTTATTTTCTTTACAAAATAACAGATGGTTTTAGGTATCACACAACATGAAGAGCTACTAACAGTGATGGTGATAAAATCAGAACACACTCAATGATATCAGTGCCAGCACTTCTAAGATAAGAATTGTATAAACATATCTGGAGTGGAAGGAGGACTGGAATAGGTGTAATTCATGCTTTAGCTCGGCCACAGTGGGTGTAATATCTTGTATTTCTGACTTTAATCCAGGCAGCTACCTTTTGAAGAAAACAGGGTGCATTTTTGCAGTAGCCATTCATCAGACAAGATGCAAACTGAAACTGCCTCAGGCAACAAATGAAGTATCATGGAAGTGACAGTTTGGTTATTAGGAGAGGTTTCTTCACATTACAGAGCCTTGATCTGATCTGATTTGATTCACATTTATCTCCTGGAGGGGTGTGCACATAGAAAGAACAATTCTGGGAAGCCCAGTAACAGAGTGCAGCCTTAAACTCTCTAGTGAAACACAACAAATGCCTTTTCAATCTTAGCTATGGTATCACTTTCTCTTGCAGCTTTAGTGCAATTGGTAGGGTTTCTTTGCTTGAGCAAATGGATATACTTAATACAGTGAGAAAGGGTAAAGTGAAATGAAAATTTTGGAGAACTTTCTGGAACAGTCAACTCAAATAAGGAACAATCTAGAAAAAATATAAAATAAAATATAAAGCAATAAAAACACTTTGAAGTATTTTGCCTTTTTTTTTTTCCTTAGCACTTGAAATAAAATATTTGTCAGGTAGGACTGATTTTAAACAAACAAACAAACAAAAAAAAAAAACCCTCCTCAACAACACTGGAAAATTTAAACCGTGCTTACTATCAGACAGCTTGTGTTTGTGTTTTTAGGATGCTTTTCCCAAAGGTTGGGATATCAGAAAACAGCAGTTTCCAGTAAAATACATCAGTTTGCCTGTATGAATCAAGACACTTGCTGTACTCATCAACAAAGCACAAAAATCACAGAATCATTGCTGCAGATTTTCTTGAGACTGTTACACCTGCTTTATGTTGCTAAGCAATAAATTGGAATGCTTTGAATTTGCAAAAATTACCGTTCCAACTGATTAATTTCTGAGACAAGAACACTAACACAGCACAGGAATCATAAAACTGATTGCTCCAAGACAACCTAATGACATCCAAGGAGGGTGTTCCCTATTGCCTCTTCTTGCTTACAGGAGAGCCTACAGAGCTCTTGAATACTGCAGAACAGAGTAAAACTATCAGCACAATAATTAAAACCTTTCAGCTATGACGAGTGGTATCTCTTGTTGCTGCTGTCAAACTTCCAACATGGTACAACTCAGCTAAGAGGAGATGCACGCATCAGTGAAAAGTAAAAGGAAAAAGCACAAATCTGCATTAACAAGCAAGAGAAAAGGAAGTTAATCAGATTTCTGGGTGTAGTAGAGCAAAGGGGAACTGCAGATCATGGGACAATAGGCTGAAAGTAGTGAAAGAAAAAGAAATCCTCAGGTGAGAGTTGAGCTGGTCTAAGTCAGCGTAGCCCCTGGGAAGTTACGCTCACTTAGGCCTGGCAGGAATCTGGCTCAGCAACCTGAAAAAAGAAAGGGAAAAACTGATGAACAAGAAAAGACTGGGATTGAGCAGAAATATATATATATATTTCCCTTCTTCTGGGGAGAGGGAAGAAATTTCTTGTCGATGGAGCTGAAAGGGTGGGAGAACGGACAACTAAGCAGGAAGACAGAAAGCTGGAAACACAAAGCATAGGAAGCAAAAGAAATTAAGATAATTAACATAATTAACATAGCAGCATTGCCAGGCGGGAAAGAAAGAATCTAAAAGACATCAAGAATGAGGTGGCAGAGAGAAAAAACCACGTGCTTTTAAGGAATTTGACTTCCTATTGAGGTTACTGCTTCTTGCATATGCCCATCAGAAGCACTTCAATATAGTTCTTGGTTCATTGTTATCTATTCATTTTTATTCCTCTGACACTGCTAAATACCATTAAGCATAGATCAAGAATATTCTTGGAATATACACTTCTGGATCACTGCTACCATTTTTCCACTAGACAGATTTTTCAAGGTGTGATAATCTCGTCATCTCCCCATCATCACTGAAAGGTGAAAAAGTTCTTTAGTCAATGGGCATTCTTGTAGCAAATATGGACAGGGAGAGTGTGTGAAAAGAAAGAATACCCAAAATATGGTTAAAAAAAAACTTTAATATTTAAAATATAAGTGTCATCAGCTGAAATTATTGTTTCTGTTAACTGTTTTGCATCCATACTTGTGTTATTAAATAAGCACTGTTTACAAGTCTCTACAAGCCTGCACAATATGCATACACAGAGCCCTATAGCAAAAATGCATTTATGTACTATTTGTAGTAATTACCTAAACATATGAGCCTAACTAATTATAGCCATTACTTTGTGAAGCAAACACCAGATCCCAGACTGAGGATATTCTTTAACTGGGTTTGAAACTCAGGGACTGGAACACTTGCCTAGAAAGGACAGCCTTATCTCTGTAATTCATGCACTTAAATCAATATCCATGGCACCCAGTGTATTTCTATTTATTTATTTATTTTTAAACAACCATGCCTGCATGGCAGGCTGGACAACATTTCTGTGTTTTTAAATGGTTTGCAGCTAACTTCCTGGGCCAGTCTTCCCTCCATGCAAACTTCTCCAATCCAAGATGTACAAATGGCTAGCATTAGATTTGTGTATTTGCCCTCACTTATTAAACAGGACATTTCCTAGATTAATCAGCAATAGAGCAAGGTTACAAGCAGTGTAGCTGGCCTGAAAAATACAAAGGCTTTAAATTTTTTTCTTCTTTTTTTTTCTCATTGAAACCTTGTGAATCCCAACACTGATTTGGAAAAGGAAAGCTCCCTTTGTCCAACCAAAACAAGACAGAATCCTGTGATGCAGCTGACTATGCAGAAGACTAATGATCCTTTTCCCTCTTGTTTTGAATACAAATGCTACTCTGAGGCTGAACATATGTGTTTTCCTTATGAAAACACAGTTATTGGCACAGGGCTGTGAAAAGTTCCAGTTTTGAGCCTATACTTCTCATACTCATAGCTCTTATAGCAATCTAGTAGTGAAAACCAGGCTCTTGAAGCTGAGTAATTGCTCTGGGGAGTGGAGATAACATACAAGTGATGACAGCAAATGTAAGGTGCATCTGTAACTGAACCTTGTTAATAACCCCGGTAACAAAAATAACAAACTCCCAATTGCAAAATCCTGATCATAACACTCCACTATACATAAACACTAAAACACAGCAGCTCCTCATGATGTATACATCTATATGCTATATTTATATAGATGTATGCAGGTAAAAAACATACTCCCATGTACACATATATTCTCACACTACACAGAGACACACAAATAGGCTTAAGTTTATAAGCAAAGAGTAGGTGCAAATGAATATCCACAGAGAAGGACAGTGTTATGCTGGACAAGCCCTGTGTTGTCACTGAAACGTACTCACCATTTGCAGGAGATCAGAAGAAACCATCTGCATGCAACACATTGCTGTTGCCAAAGCACAGACAATGGTGGAGATGATATTGAGAGCGCACACACTGAACAACAGGTCCTGCGAAGAGACATCAGCAGAATATCATCTCTTGCCTCAGGGACACAAAGGACAGGAAATGCTTGAGCAATTTGATAACAAACACTGTCAACTGCTATCCATTAATATGGTCTCAAATAACTGGGTAGAACTCATTTAGCTTGTAATCTTTTTCAGGTAGCAACCCACAAAGGCAGCAATTACAGAAACAAACATGTTCCCTTTCTGCTCCTCACAACACACTTGCTATTGGATATTTCCTCAGAAATATTGATATTCAAGTTTCCTAGTTCCTCAAAAACACAAACTACTCTTTCACAGTCAACTCCAAGCTGCAGCTATCACAAGAGATACTATGAAAGACACTTCAGATTAAAAACAACATACAGAAATATTATTGCTTTGAGTAGTTGAAATCTTTAACTTAGGGTTCTTGTTTTTTAAAAAAATTCTAGTATGAAATAGAGACTTATCCTGTGTCAGAAACTCAATACATCTGAAATATTTTTATATGTGAGAGAAAAGCAGTGATTACACACCCAGACATTTCACCTTCTACTGATGAATTGAGTGCCTATGGTCATATTGTTGCCTTCATTTTATTACAGAAAAAGAAGTTTAAAATAGAACATAGAGTACCGGTTTGAAAAGGAAAATAAAAGGAAAGAAACATTTGAATTAAAATGGAACATTTTTGTATCAATGGTGTCGTTAAAAATAAAGCACCCATCTCTCTTTCAATCACTGAATTTGTATGTACTTTCTCCACAGCCAGTGAAAAGAAAAGAATTTAGTGTGCTGGCAACATTTCAAAACTACAATCCTTGTACAGCAACTGCGTGGCTGCTGTGTGGCTCAGTTCTCTGAACAGCCAGTAAAAGCATTTGAGAAAAAGCAGCAGAGAGAACAGATGAAAAACTGAATCAAAATTGCTACAATACCATGAGTAAAAAGCACTCACTGTGTAAAGAATATTCCACAGGATCTAAGTTTAAGAGAGTATTTCATTCATTGCCAGTGCATAAAATAACCTCCATGCTATAAATCCCTTTGTTTTCCCCAACAGTTCTGAAACAAACGATAGAAAGGTGCAGATTTACTCCTGCCACTATAATTGCTTGCTCCTTAAGTGACCTTCATCTGAAGATGGAAATGCCAGCCATTGGAACCAGGCAGACAATAAATGGGCCAACAAGTTTTAGCCACTTAATAACTTACACTGAGCCAGATTTGCTCTTGCTGATGTGGTCAGTAGTTTTCTGTCTTCTTGGCCAGCCCCTCAGCCAGGGGAATAATGAACCATCAGCATTAACAGCAAAATACTGGAAGGGCCAATCCCTAACTCACTTACATAGGGTGATACAGGGGACTCACTCAAAGTCACACAGACCCACTTAGAGCATTCAAATGGAGGTAAACAGGCAAAGTATTCACTGGAGAATCAATTAATTAACAGTGGCAGAAAATGGAGATTGAGATCCTTCATGTTCTGCTTTCCACAAGCAAACCTAGGTAAAGAAGACTGAGGCAGAGGCAAAATCTATGGTAGAAAATGGGACAAATTCCTAGCAGGAAACTTCATTCATTGCCTACTACAGCAATTTAAATACAAAAGACTTAGGCAGTCTGAATGCATAACTTAATACCGTTTATGCTAAATAATAAAATCAAAGTTTTCAATTAGCATGCAAAGTGTCTCCAAAACCCTCACACAACTTTACACATCCCAGGACAGACTTAACTGTGCCTCTCAAGTCTCATGACAGATTTTCTTTTGATCTCTTTCTAAAGATCCCACAGCTTCATCCCACTATTCCAGTGTTTATTTTTACCATCAGTGTCCTGGTTATGTCCATCCCAGAGATGAAACCCATGGCTTCTTTTCTGCCATAGCTCTTGAGAACAGGTTGTTACACAGCAGACTTCTATACCTTTGAACTCTATTATCACTCTTGAAACCTTTTCCACCTTTACTGCATGTCATATTAACATCATTTTCTCCAATTCTCAACTGAAATCAACTTCCTAGGCCTCTGATCATTTTCATTAATTTAATTCATTTCACCTCACCTGGGTCCACATCTTTCCTTAAATGCAGAACCCTAAACAAGGCACAAGTGAAGGCCTTGCAAACACTGACTGCAGTGTGAGGATTATTTCTTGTGCCTTGCAGGCTGCACTCATCCTTACCCACCCTGAGACTCTCCCTGGCATGCTGGGAGAGCTGGGCTACCTTTGTTATTCAGCATTATGGTTTTGCTGTAGGGCAGGGATTACTGCCCACAGGAACACTAGCTCCTTTCCACACACTCCTTTCCAGGCTAAGCACACAATAATTCCTCTTCCTGCTACAATCTCTTTGAAGGTAAAGGTACTAGAAAATCCCAAATGCAGGGATGCAATTATGTATTTCATAAAGATCAATAAGGAGCAGCCATCTAGCAGCCAGAAAATGTAAAAAGGCAGTGAAGTTAAACAAAGAGATGGAAAGTATGGTAAGTTTAAAATTTTAACAGAGACAGTAATAACTGAGCAATGATTGTGGAATCCTCACCACCACTAGATATTTCTTAAGGCAAGACTGCTTCTTTATTTGTTTTGGCTTTTTTATCCTAAAGTCTGTTTCAACTCAAACAGGAATCAAGCCACAACCCACCCTTCTCCTCTGCTTCCCACTCCCCCCACCCTCCCCCAACATTAATCAGCCTCAGGCAATTTACCATTTTCAGGAAATTCCCTCCCTGTGCCCTGCAGAAAAAATAATTAGGTAATCCATGACACTCATTTACTCAGCTATAGATAAAAAGTGAGCAGAAACTAAAGCTCTCCATGGCCAAACATGCTGCCAGAAGGACAGGGTAGGTGCTTCAGATGGCAGCTGGAACAAACAATGACAATTAAAATGTCCTTTAGGAAATGTCTGTGAAAAAGCAGTAACCACAACAGGGCCAGTCCTAGCTCCCCACAGCCCCAGCCAGCTATATTTATAGGTGTTTAAAGGTGCAGGAAATCTGTATTAAATACAAAATCAGGGAGCTTTAGTAACAGCTCTTTAGTTGACATCTACCAGAACACTAATCAGAACACACAACACGTGAATCTCTAATGGCATGAAATACAATTCTCTGTCCTCAGAAATGGCTGAACCATTTTCTCTTAGCTGCTGTCTTTGTCTCTTTAGACAAAAGTCTGATTCTTCAGCATGTTTATATAATAATTAATGCTCTGAGATAAGTGTAATGTACTAGGTAGAATTATTCTTCTCTGGGTTGCATATACAGTTTTGTTCCTACACCTTAGCTCACTAACTGCAGAGGACACAAATCCCCTTCAGAGTGGGATCAGCTGTCAGGATTGCCTGGAACCATGCCTAGGCCAGATATACACCCACAGGAGTCAGGCAGCAGTGTGAGCTGCTCCTCTGTGGCCACTTGTTTTTCCAAGTAGATCCCTCCTAAATCTTAAAAGTGGAACTAAAATTTAATAATGACAGTGAAAAAAGCTAGATTTCATGGTTGCAATATACCATTTATATTACAACTTGAACAACTAGCAAACGAATGGTGCCAGCACCTGCATTACTTTTCATCATGCTTTCCCTTCATAGTAACAGACACCTTTCACTTATGCTGTGGTCCCAAGGGATATCTGTGCATTCCCCCACGATACCTGTGCATTCTCAAAATCTTCCTCATAATATCATTTTCCGTATCTCTAACCTAGAGACAGTCATCTATTTTTTCTTTTTCCTAATTCAAGCTGTTTTCACTATTATTCTTTTGACACTGTTTTTGTGTTACTGCATCTCAGTTCTTCCTTTACTAGCACAATTAAAAGAATACATAAATGTACAAAAATGCATGTTCTATAAATGTGTAGTCCAAAACCCTAGAGAACACATTAAAACAGGAGATGTATTACAAAAGCTGAGTATTATTTAAAATCTGAATGCTTAATTGCAATATTTTTAATACTCTGTATTCAAAAAAATTAATTTTAAAATATAATTGAGAATATAATATAAAAAACTCATACTGCAATATGCTCGAAAAGCAATTTGTCCTAAAAACTGATTTTCCTTGTTTTCCATCAAACTGCTGAGTGATAAAGCAGTCAGATGGTATCAAACTGGAATAAGTAAAAAATTGGTGATTGTCACATCGATAACTCAACTGTAGAAACAATCATTTAACAAAGCAATTTAGAACAGCTGTTAGCACATGCAATTACCTGACAGAAGCAAAGAGATGAGATAGAATCTAAAATGAAAAATGACAAAGGCACGAATCCCATCACCCAGTGATGGGCACATGAGCAGAGCTGGGTCCTTTATAACCAGTGAACACTCACTGCATGTGTGCTCACCCTCTGAAATTTGTCCTTCAGAATGTCATTTGTACCTCCTTTCACAGCAGATATAAAGCAAAACTGCAATAGTATCACTTCACTCTAATGGTGGGCTACACCCATAGAGCTCCTTCAGCTTAGAAACCCTCATAACTGAATCAGTTATCTTTCAAAACCATCAGGTAAGCCAGACTAAAACAGGAATGCCTGTACATCTTCAAAACTCAACTCAAATGCAGACTTTGGTAAATATCTAGTCACTCTCTTGCTTCTTCCTATCATAGCAATAAACTGTACTGTAAATTAAGTTACACACATGAACATCAAAGCACAGAATTTGTCACTCAGTATAGTCCGTATCATACAGATGAAGCACTATTACCTCAAAATATTCACTCTGCCAAGTATTACACAGAAAATTAATCAGCTGTGCTGCTTAGACAAAATTGAAAAACTGTATTTAAACCTGTTTTGCTCTAGAAGGAAACAAAAATACATTCATTTCATTTTATGAGTTCCAGTCTGCTCAACAGTATTGAACTGACAGCTCTCTTGACAACACACTCACATCTTGCTGGCTGAATAGATTATTTTCCTGTGGAAATAAAAGATTTGTAGCCTTTGAGGTTCTTAAGTTCTTGGCACTTTTGAAATCTTAGTCAATATACGATGAAAGAAGCAAAATTAGCTTGCTGATGTGTAAAGAGAACACTGTAAGCAGCAGCCCTGAACACACAGATCTCAACATCCCCAGCGATCAATGGCTAAAAGAGCTCCATGGCCACAAGGCTGTGGAGATGATTTCTTTTCTCCCTGATTGACTTCAATTATAGTGCTTCATTTCTTAAACTACTGTATCCTGAAAAGAGATAATGAGCAGCAAAGCGTTTTCACCCATGAAATTAGTGTCAATGTACCTCTTCTATTCAAGAATTCAAGGACAACAATCTTTTTAACTCAAAATATGACTTCAATTCTTCTCACTGGATACGTCTGCAAAAACACTGGGAAAAATATCTGCTCTAATAGAAGGAAGGCTCAAGAACTAATGCTGAGCCAAACAAGTCGCAAACACACATTGCACTGTAAATGGAGAGATGGCCAACACTTCACAAAATATATTTAAGGTTTGAAAGTACAGTATAATTCACTATTTTACTGTACTTTTAAGAAGAAGTGCAAAGTTACTACTTAAACTCAAAAAGATTCTTCTCTGCTTGCACTCAAGTTTGCATACCTTCCAACTCAGGTGTCTGCATTAAATTTAGTACTGGGGATATGATAGCTAGAGACTCCTGAAATGCCAGAGTTTCATTACATAACTGGACAAGGATGGAATAAACAGATTCCAGTCATTCAAAGAGGCAGCTTTTCAGCCATGAGAGAGGTTTACAACCATATTCTCTCATTGTCCAAGCTAGGAACGGAAAAAACCATGAGGAAGGAAAAATAGCTCAACTATTCAAATACTTATGCTGAAGACAGAGGAGGAGGTCAGCTTCTCCCCTTACCTGATAGTAACAAAAGCATTCTACAGATGCACCTTAAGCAAAGTAGGAAGCAATTCTGTAAATAGCAAATCTATAAATTCACATACACGTCTGCAGGTATTCTGGACTGTGTAAGCTGTTAAAAGTAATTAAAAACACTCAATAAAATAATTTCTAAACCAAAGCAGCATAACATTCTCCTCTTGCATGTCAGTATCAGACAGCAATAACACATTGCAAAATAATTCAAACTTCTCAATACCTAACTTGATCCTCCCAAAACATTGCACGTGCATCTTAAGTTCAGAGTACTCTGAGTTTAGAAAGAAGACAGAATTTTCACAGATGAAAGATGTCAGGAAAATTTACCCTTTGCACTTTAATTAACATTACAAGAAAAACTCAGTTCCTTAAAATTTCATCCACAAACCAACACACTTCCTGTGGAAAAACAGATTAAGTTGATGTTATTGAAACTTCATCCTAAACCCATCCCATCTGTGGCCATCATCTCATTTTTGGACACCTGATTATTAATTAACCTTTTAAACTCTTATAACTATTTTGTAAATAGGTAGGGTTTGCTTTTGCCTTCATTTGGCTTTAATTAAGCCAAGTAACTTCCTAATAGTGGATAAAGCTATTCTAGAAGTGTGGTTATTGTAAAGGAAACCCCAAGATACTGGGACACTAGCATCCTTTAGAAGCACAGGTTATTGACTCTGAGTATTCAGAGGAAAGCCAGGAACTTTATTTTCAGGGGCAGTTTAGGAGCTGCTAATGCAGGAAACAAAAAACCCACATCTTCTAGTGAAATACAGAAACCAGGAAGTCTCTCCATTGTAAAACAGGGATCACACTTGGCTGCATGCAGATCTTAATGGCAGTTCATCACATCATGCAAGTGTGCTATTTTTACTGATGTGTGCAGGTAAGACTACAAATATGATGTTATAAACATAATTCTAACCCTACCAATTCACCATCCTTGAGTGGGCTGAAGACCCCATTACAACAGTGAAATGGCACAGTATTTTTGTCCATTTTACTGTAACACTATTCAAATAATCTCAGAAATCAGCACTTATAGATCAGTCAGCATTTGCAATCAATACATCTATGAATGTGCATGTGTGACCATACATACTGCAGTGGTGATTCTTTTGTCCCCATTAAAATGTTTGAGTAGTTTATGCAGGGCTTGAAATGAAGAAGGAAGGAGGACTGATTTACAAAAAAAGCACACAGAGATGGTTCATTGCAGAAACAAGAACAACTTTAGAGACTTTTCAAAGCAATTATAAACCCCCAGTCAATACCATGCAAGGCAGAGTTAACACACACAGGACCAGGAGCCCCTGCTGGTTTTCCTTGTCCTGTTTGACTGCCTGGGAACAAGTTCAGACAGCTGAAGGAGCTGGACTGTTCTGCTCACAGAGGAGCTCCACAGCTGCTACCACCAAAACCCCACAGATGACTCAGTGGAAACACAAGCTTTTTACCCCACTGGCAATAACGAGGGGAATGAAACCTACACAATGTTTTACATGCATGTGTGTAATCTTAACTCTGATTCTCTACATTTTCTCTCCCTCTGGCTCTTCAAACAACAAATAGAATTGAGCTTTTGGTACTAAAACATCTGTTTCTTTAAAATTGTAGTTGTTAATTGTAATTAAAGAGGATGAGCCTTATCACAGTCAGCTGGTATCTAATGAGCTGTAACTTTTATTCTTATGAGCTTAAAAGAATGCTGTTCTTAAATTTACAACCAGGAGTCGGACCTAAGTCAAATAGAAAGCAAATGTAGAATTAAAACTGTAAAAGATGTTAAAAACTTCCTGAAATAGTTACTTTCCTAAATACCCTTTCTTAGATAAAAAGTTCTGAACATAATTAAAATTGCACTCAGACTACCTTCACGGCAACTCCTGTGTTTAAATCCATTCTCTTGTAGTTTGACTTGATATGCCAATTCCCTTTATAAATGATTGAGTTATATCTAAGAGAAAAATACATTTTGTGCTTGTATTCTGATTGCTGTATTGGTTAGAATCCTTGTCTTGACTTTCAGCATATGTCACTTCTACTCACTTCATATGCTGACAATGTCCTCCAAAGATAAACAGTTGTTTTCCCTCTCATTAAAGTTTACCTTACTGACATATTTACAGGAAGCAAACATATGCTCCCTCAATCTTTATTTTTATGGGATTAGCAAGGCAGCTTTTCCTAAATGACAGGTTCATGTCTCTGCATCTGTCATACTTTGAGGAATGTCCTTCTCAGAAGTTACCTTCTTGTAATACATTTCACTGAAGATTGTTGTTTTGACCAGAAATGTCAACTTATGCTTCTTTTCCACTAACTAAATTCCTGCTACCCAGTACGTTTTTACTCTGTTTCCTTTATCATCATTAAAACCTGAGGCAGTGTTCTTACCTAATTTTGGGGCCATAAAAAATATTTTAACTTCTACCTCATGCTTATTACTTGGTGGAAGCTTTTTTTTTTGCTTTTTCTTAATAAGGCTGAAGAGCATTTAGCAATTTACTACATATTTTTAAAGGATTTCTACCCATTTGAATTTTAAAATGTATCTTCACATATCAATAAAACTTTTATAGCTTTCTCTGGACCCACCCTATAATCTACCTCACTAAGACTCTTCTCACAATTAATTTCTCTACTTTAGTCCATTATTTTCTATTAGTTTTATTAAAATACATACTGTGAGAGTCACAGATGCAGAGTTCTGCTGCTGATGAAACTAAACCTAGAATGAATCAATATCTGCCTCTCAGCCTAGGGTTCCTTTTTCTGAGCAGTTCTTTCATTGATTCCTTATTACTTTTCAAAACAACCAATAGCACCAATATCTTCCCATTTGGTGATAATGAAGTGAAGCAATGATGGGAGTAATTACATTGAGCTCTAACTCAGTTATACAATAGTCTAAGTATTTGCTCTCAACTTTTCATCTGGGTAGTTGTGACACAAAATGCTGCAAGATTTAAACTGCTTACAGTGTTGCAGGGCAGTTTACAAGCAGGCTTCCAGCATTACCCAGGAAGAACTCTCCCTCTTCTCTCCCAAAGTAAGGTCGCTGCCTCCGTGGTAGCAGCACACCACGAAACACCTCGCCATTCTGCAATGCTTTGTGTTTCTTTGCAGGTCTCCACAGCATTGATAAACCCCACCTCAGCACAGCAGAGTGAAAGACACCTGTGCTTGAGCCTTCCAGCATCTGTCATAGCCAGTTTTAACTTCTTTTCTGAATAGCCTTAAACAAAACCATTACCTACACAAATGCTGATTTTGTGATGATGTTTTCAGCACGTAAGAGTGGATGAAGGCAAAGAACAGCAGACGCTGCTCCTTTCATCACACACTTTGTCTTGCTAAGTTTAAACTGCAATAAACAGTTAATTCCTTCCTAACACACCTTCAGGGTCAGCCTCACTGCATTGCACTCCTGCAGAGGGTTCAGTTTCAGGGTTTCTCCCAGGTTACTGCAGCCAGATGTTTGATGCTGCATTTCACAGCAAACACAGACACCATCACTGTCGAATTTAATCTGTGGGGAAAAGAAAAGGTCAGAAAAAGTAAAAAGCAACAGAAACACACTTCCCACAAATGGTATTTACAGTTACAGTAATGACTAATAAATGCAAAATGAAAATCTCTGTGCAGAACCCTTGGAGCAGAATGTTTTCCACTGGTTAATAAAAGCTATAAAAACAGGTAAAATACAGAAAGAGGATTCAATGTCAAAGAGTGTTACCTTTTATGCCCCTTTTTGAAAAAATCTGCTTTCTAATGGCAAGTGAAACCAGAGTAACTCAACTGAATAAACATAAAATCATACACGAGGTAGGAAACCCAAAAATAACAGGAAAAGGTCAGAAAATACATGAAGGAGTCATGATCACAAATCAACTCTTTATTCCTCAAAGTAAAGATGGAAGCACAGTGGCTGGGTGGTGAGATGTGAATCACCCTGTTACTTACACTTTTGCATTAAAAACCTCCAAAATTTACAGATACAAATTCACAAAAAAATTCCTAATGCAAATAGACATTTGCTTTTTTAAATTCAAATTCTCCCTAGGATGTTGCCAATTTCCTGAAAAATACAGGTAACCAGCATTCTTTGTGGAATTTCCTTGCACAGCCGTATACATAGAATCATGTCAACAGAATATTTACTTACTTCTTAGACCTTGAAGAATGTTTAAATTGTTCATATGACCTTAGAAGTTATATGTTTAAATATATCCATTTTTTAGTGAGACCCCTATCAGGCATATCCAGCACTCTCTTCTTACATGCTGGTGACCAGGACAGCAGATGGAAGAGCAAAAATAAGAGTCAATTAAAAGAACATAATAAACTTCTCCAGATGAGGTAGAGATGACTGAATGCTTGCTCACTGTGATGAAAGCATGCTCAGGGCAGGAGCTATCTCAGGGGACTTTAGCTCTGGAGACTCCAGATTGCCCTCTAGCCAGCACAATTTGTAAAAGGCTTTTAAAAAAATTGGGTATGTAAATTACACCATTTCCCATATTCTCCAAAGCAGCACTGGAAATAATTGTCTGTGGCAACTCACAGACTGGTCATACCCTATGCCATAGACTGCAAAGAAATAAAGAAAAAAACATAGTTTGCTCACCTCTGTGATAGTTGTGGGGTTCATTTCTCATTAGCATACAATTTAACTACAAAGCAGCTTGAACAATTTCAGACTAGTTCTTTTTCAATTCCTGCAATCTTTTAAGTCTTTCTTTTAAAAGGTGAAAGATCTGATCAAAACTCAGCTAAATGGTTTATGATCAGCTGATCTCAGCTCTTCAAACCAATATAAAATCAAAGCACTGGATCTCATTGGGGACGTCTTGCTCCCAAAACTCTCTGGAAATGGTTCAGGGATTGAGAAATGATGCCGAGGAAGCTTGGAACTCACATTTTGTTAGTTTAGAGCTGTGCCAATGCCAGGGGCTAGAAGGCTACACCTGGCAAATCAATATAGTCTTCAGCTGCTAAAAAGGTTTTGCAATGATAAAAATGGATTTCAGACAAAGCTTTCTACTGCAAGATCATCTATTCTGATTCTTGCTGCCCCTATTTAATAAAGGACAGGTACTGACCCACCCCATGTATCTGGCATTTCTAATGTGGAATAGAGATCCCAGGGCTACCTATATCACTTGTAATGAACAGGTGTCACAAAGATAAGGCTCAAAAGGCTGGGTCAAGGTTCCCCATTTATGAGTGATTCTTAATTAATTTTGAAAGTTGTTCCAAAACTTTGTACTGTCCAATAGCTTTTCTTTTAATTTAATTTTAAAAATGAGTTAAAAGCTAATTGTTTACATTACAGTTCTTGCAAAATACAGGGCCATCCCAAGAACCACAGCATATTCAAAACCACCCAAGATTCACTACCAGATTGGAAGCATATTTTTGGAGAATTTTTTTATCAATTAGCCTTGTTGTGCAACTTTCCCTTCCACATTTGTGAAGTGACCTCTTGGCTGAGTTGTGTTTCTGCCAAGGGGAGCAGAACAAAAAGCTGAAGGTGTCACTGCATTCGTGTTCTCAGCAGCACAGCAGCTGAAAGCACTCCTGCTCCAGAACGCCCTTCCCTGTCTTGCTGCAGTCTCACACTTGGGCAGACAGGATCAAGAGTTCATGCAGCTATTCTGTGACCTAAACAGTGCCAAAATTAACTGTTTTTTCATTTGGGAAGGAAGGAAGAAGTAATTTATTGCTAGCCCAAATCACATCTCAAATGCCATTCACTGTGTGTGACTTCATAAACAGAGACAGCAGCACTGACAACAAACCTACCTTGGTACAGGGAGAAGGGGTTGGGATCACTCCTTCCAGCTGCTGGGCTGCTGTTTGCCAACCTCAGACACAACTACATCATCAGTGCCTCCAAAACTGTCTGCATTCCAATCTCTTTTTGGCTGGCAGAGCTCAAGAATAAAGCATCATTCACTTCATCCCCTGCACATACCCCCACCATCCTGCGCAGATTTGTGTCCCACGTCGTGATTCTTACTCATGCTAGTCAGTGCTCACAGCAGAGTTGGTGTGCTTTCATATTTATGACAGTAGCACAGTACACCCCCATCCAAACCATATTGAAGATTTCAATCTACAGCCAGAGCTGCCTATATGCATAAATTGTAAGTTCATTTTCATTTGTCAAACAGCAGTACTGTTACTTCAAAAGTCATAAAACCCACTAAAACCTGACTTCTATATAGCAGAGAATCAAAATAGGAAAGGACCTTATAGATTTATTACAAATATATGCACACCCTCTCACAGGCCTTATGGTACTTTTTTCATCTGTATCAATTCATCAAATTTTGTCAATGCTACTGAAAAGAAGCTTCTTTGCCTGCTAAGTGCACACATGTTCTCCCCTAACAGGGCAAATTAGGAATTTGTTAACACTGTACTTTGCATTCTACCATCCTCTTAATACAAATATAAATCTTCTACTAAAAGTAGTAATGGATTTTACTTCTTCTAAATTAACCTACAGGAGTTTTTATAGGGAATATAAAAAGGGAAGGAAAAATTTCAGAGTGAAGTATGAGAGTTGCCAAGTTGATAACAAGGCAGGGAAGTACAAGAAAGCTCCACTGGTGTACTCAGGGGAAGGGACTTCAGTCAATTCTAGGACCTTATGCACAGGGAAAATGAGAGGATCCAGTAAGGATAAAGTTGCATTGTAGGGAAATAACAAGATTAAAAACTGACAGATGAATAAGAATACCACAGAGTATATTCTTTTTTTCTAGAATTTAAAAAATTGTTTTTCAATAGAGACACTGACACAATCACTACTCTTCTGAATAATAATCACCTGGAGAATTGATTAAAACTACAGCATTCATTTTTAAATGAATAAGTGACTTAAAAGACAGATAAACTCAATAAAAGCAAATATAGATGAAGAAATAAAACATATTCTGTCTTGTGTGGTAATAGAACATATACTAAAATATATCAATTGCTCTATCCTTGTGTTTTAAGAACAACTTTTAGAGAATCATAATTTGCAAAAGAAATTTCTATACAGGAATGTTTCTCCTATGCACACTAACGAACAGCTTGAGTGTGTAACTTCTCTGTACACATCCTACTCTCAACTGATTTAAATCAGTATCTTGAGGTTTTGGCTACAGGATCTGCAGCTAATTATGGGAAAAAGAAATTCCAATTAATTTTTTGTAACAAGGCGTTAAAGCTACTGCCCTTTTTTCCCCTCACTTTGGTATGTTGCTAAGCTGCAGGATAAAGGGCACAAATACCAACTTCACAAATTACACATTCAAAATGCTAACATATGGCAAGCACATTTCTCATATTCACACAAAAATACATATTATGGAATCTACAATAAATCCCCAGTGTTTAAAGCAAAATAAGACCACTGTGTCTTGTTCTTTTTCTTTGAATAACAACCCTACATGTGAAACACTGCTGAATTTAAACTCCTTAAGACAGTAGATACTATTAACACTTTTAAAGCCATGCACTCACCATGAAGGAGTTTGACAGAAATACCAGAACTAAAACAGAATTTATTTTGAATTTGACTTTTTTACTATACAGTGCTTGGAAATTTACTGGTTCAGTTATATGGGATTTAACTACATTTCAAACCACATGACTGCAAAGGCTGGATTTTGATTCCTTGAGATGCATCCCCAGAGAGTGCATTTGTATCCTAGGAGGCAAGTGAAGGATTTAGATTTGATAATGTACACCAGCCACACAGTGCTGGATTGCACAGATCTACAGCACTAAAGAGAGCCATCTAAGGAATTAAAATTAAATACACACTTGGAACAAGCTGTTAAGAAGTTGGGATTTTTCCTTTTTGAGTGAAAAATGGTAATAAAGTAATTAAATATGCTCAGCATAATACATCACCACCTTCTGAGCCAAATCCTGTGCTTAATCATAAAGCAGTGCTGTTCACTACAGTGCATCCCTCCCAGGGGGTGGTCTATGAGAACAGAACTCTACAATTCCTTACATATGAGCCCTGCAACTTGGCAGTGTAATATATTCATGTTCAAGTCCCCAGCCTGACTGAAATGGGATTCTACAAAACTAAACAGTTCAGATGCAACAAGGAAAACCTAAAGGGTGAGGTCTGGGTAGAAAAACTGTTGCTTTGGGGGTTTTTTTTGGAAACAGCTACAATATGATAAACAGCCATAATGAAACTAATTTGTCCTTAAAGAGCACAACACATTGTGGCAAAGCTACTTAGCACTTCATCATGCTCTGAAAATCAAAACTACAGTTTGAACACTTATTATTTAAACTCAAAAAATTCAGTCATGCGTTTACTTCTGTAGACATCTTTGCAAGTGGAAGTCAGAAAATATGCTAGAATTCAATGTGTATGTACTTTTTTCCTGAGATAAAAACATAAAGGCTTTAGGTAAATTGCACCTTATAATTTAAAGCATGCCACATCATGATAATTTGTATTATTCTGTATTTTGTTTAACACAACTAGCATTCATTTACTTTGGAAAGAAAAGCAGCTCAGGTTGGCAAACAAAATACTAGCATACACATACCAAAGCATTCCTACTGTGAAATCCACTGTCTGGACAAGTATTGGATAGAAGGAATCCTGATCCTGCTGACATCAAATGGTAACCACCACACTGCTCTGATGTGGCCTGTATTCCATTTATTTTGCTGAAGCATCATTTTTACCGTGACAGTAAGAAGTCAATCCTAATGATATTAAAAGTTACTGTTTGAGGTGGCAAAACACTAAATCCATTAGCACTTTAACTCAAACTATTCCAAAAATGTTTTTTCAGGTTGTAACACGTATAGATTGCTCTACTAAATAACCTACTGCTTTGGAAATTGAAGGAATGTGTGTATAAATCCCTTAGAGATGCAAAGTAGAATCCCTGCCCTTGGTAAGAAAGGTGTTTTCCATCACTCACCAGCTGACATCCTTCCAGGGACTTCACCAGCTGAGCGTTCTGACAGGAGAGAATGGACCCGGCCAAGTTCAGCATCACACACACTGCAGAGAGCAGCATGAAAAAGGTGATCTGGAAAAAAACCCAAGCACCCTATTATTACTTACTTCAAGAGGCAAACAAGGAAAAAATATAATTTAGACATTCAAGAACTTCCAGCCTGTCACACAATTACATGGATGGCAACACTTTATGTATTTTAAAGAGAATAGGGTACTTAATCTGACAGCATCCTTGGTCTTGCACTGTAAGAGAAAGCTAAATCAAAACTAGACATGACTATTATATGTTTTCCTCCAGCCATTTCAAAATAATCCGTTTATCTCCCACTTTTATCACACACTCTGAAAATTTAATGGGTTTTATTACCAAGCATTACTAAAAAGTAAGATTTGAAAAATGTTTTATTATAAACAGATGTAGTCTTGAAACAATTTAAATCCTTTTGATGGGGAAATGGGTTTCTTAGACAGAAAAAGTATTTGTGAATATCACGTATCATGAGCGCCTACAAGCTGGGAAAAAGGAGTGAATAAAATTCTGGATATATATAACTACTTGGTTTTTAAACAATTACATTTTAAGCAGCAGCATCCGTATCAACCACTCATGGTGTTAATTACTCTTTTTTTCTCATCTCAAAATGTGTCAAAACAATCACTAACCTGATTCCATCAGTTTAATTATCATTTTATTGCTTTAAATGTAAAAAAACCTGGTCCAGTCAGGTAGACAAATCTCATCAAATAGGGAATAGCATAAACAGTAAGAGGCCAAGAACAAACGTGTGCCTGATGTGTGGCTACCTTAAATATTCAGTGTTGACACTGCCATAACTCAACAGGAGTGTGAGTGTATTATATGAAATTAGTAAGAAATTCTGTTGCATCTCTTTTCCATATGCATGCTCACAGTTTACAGCCCTTCACTGTTCTCACATGATGCTATCTTTTGTCAGTGCATGTGCTAGGAATATTTTTGACAACCTTAAATCCAAAATGGCTGTATATTTTTTCCTAGTGCTTTTAGACAAGCCCCCCTGTATCCTCCACAGTATTAACCAAAGGACAGAAGCTTTATTACAAATTTTAGTTGCCAGCTTCAGATTCTTCCAAGCATCACATCTGACAACAAGGGCTGTAACCTACATCAGGTTTATCTATCTTTGCAGTACCTTCTCCGTATCAGCACTCATTAATGAAGAAACCTCTATTGGTGTTTCCAAGGTAACCTCTTCCTCTTGTCACTGACAAAGACAAGAGGGAAGGACCCAGCACTGTCAAATTCATGAAACAGGTTCTTAGAATTCCTGTTCATCTCGGTGGACCTGAGTCTCACATTCTGTTTAGGAGCTGCATTCCGAAGTGGCAGCCACCACACGATACCAACACTGAAGTTCTCCGTCACTTGTCTCCCCAGTTTTGCTATTTTATGCCTCAATTATTAATGTCCCAGGCAAGGAACTACCTAATGTGGACATGGAGCTAAAGGGGGAAATTCATGTACTTTGCAAGTCTTTTGAAACTGCCCTGCCTCTTGCAGAGCACAAAGATCCTAATAAAAGGAATTAAAGAATTTCCAATATCCTTCCTTAATGTTTCCCAGCTAAATACCAAAAAATATAGCTTCTATATATACACCAATATACCAATACCTTCTACTGATGGAGTAGGACACACCTGGTACTCTGTTATCACAACTTCAGAGTTGCTCGAAGCCACAACACAAAAAAGGAGGCACAAAACTATCAATTACCACATTTACAGACATTAAAAAATATGTTCAGTGTGCTTAATTTTTTTTTCACAAATCAGTCATTACTAACTCTGGCACAGGTGCAGCAGTAAAAATAAACACATCTGCAACCCTTTGAAAGTGTGGCCATCGTGGATTATGATGGACACCCAAGAATACACTATGAAACACTGTAGATGAAGTTAGATATACATTATTTATGAAGTCAAGTATGCCTAATTTCCACATTAAAATTTTCCTCAAAAAGAGCTATCAAATATTTGCTCTGAGAGCTCAGTGTGCCATACTTGAAGGAGAAGTATGAAACTACAGGGAAAGAGAATAAGACACAGTCAACTCAATGACTCAGGGCAAAAACTTACATTGGAGTAAATACAGAAGTGTCAGGTACTGAAGGGCTATGATATCTTAATGCTGATATAAACTACAACATTATGTTCTTCACCTTTTTAGTTACAACATATAAGCAAGAGAAAAATATTCCTAGAAATCAGCGAGAAGCAATAATGCCACAAAGCTCTGAAAGTAACCAATAACTAATACATGAACAAAAAGCAAAGCCAATGGATTTATTATGACATGGTGGAAGCAGAACGAATTGGGGAAGCCAAAACTTATATTCTATACAAAGGACTCTATGGAAGAAATGTTAATAGGACTTCCTATGTAAATGTTACCATGGTCCTAAACTAATTCTACAAAACTAAACAGATCAGATGCAACTACTTAAAATTACATAACTCACTGTGTGAGATATCATCTTGCTCCCCTTTTTACTCCATTTCTGGGAACTACTTTAAGTATAAATATGCAGAGCATATCAAGACTGAGTTTGCATCTTTGCAGTCCCACCACACCACACCACACACATCTGCACAGAATGAAAATATCAGTACCTCCCATGCTTGCAAGGCAGAGGCCAGAAAAAAGAGCACTAACAGGTTATATTATCTTTCCACTATAAAGGAAGTTTGTTTGTAGTTCTCTCTTGAGTGTAAGTTGACCTTTTAGAAAATTATTAGTATTCTCATATTATTTGTGAACATTTTTTCCTTCACATTTCTTAACTGTAGATACAACCGTGAAGACACAATGATACACCTGCCTTCAGAACATCCCAAAGTAAATCATCTTAATTTTATGGATACCACCAAAAAATCAAAGGGGTTTATAGAAGCTGATATATCCTCCACCCTCCATTCTTTTTCATCACTTTCATTTTTGCCTCTCAATATTTTTCTTTTCTTCACAACTGGCCTCAAGTAATTTATTCTCTTTTGTTTTTACCATAAGCTTTAGACTTCCTTTCATCTTCTTTCCCAAAGGCACTGTTAAAACTGTATCACCTGAAAACCCAAAAACTTTAATCCTTAAGATAGCTGGCTCAAAGCACCTTCTTGCCCTTACTGTCTTTCACAATTTGTTCTTGAATTGATAGGAGGTAAAAAGGGAAAAAACAAATGAACCAACTTTAGCATACACTGAAGTTTGTGACTTGCAGCAGAAGACATCAACAATCTAGATTTTCTGTCCATATACAGCTTTCTACCAAAAAAAGCAATGAGAGCAGCTCTGAGGAGAAGGACTTGGGGGTGTTGGTGGTTGAGAAGCACAACACGACCTGACAGTGCATCTGCAGCCCAGAAAGCCAGCTGTGTCCTGCTGTGTCCTGGGCTGCATCACGAGCAGCGTGGCCAGGAGGTCGAGGGAGGGGAATCTTCCTGACTACTGCACTCTTGGGAGAGAGCTGGAATGCTGTGTCCAGCTCTGGGGCTCCCAGGGCAGGAAGATGTGAACCTGGTGGAGCAAGCCCAGAGGAGGACACAAAGTGCCCAGAGGGCTGGAGCACCTCTGCTATGGAGACAGGCTGGGAGAGCTGGGACTGCTCAGCCTGGAGAGAAGACTCCAGGGAGAACTCAGAGTGCCTGAGGAGAGCTGGAGAGGGACTTTGGAGGAGGGCCTGGAACGTAAGGACAAGGGGGAATAGCTTCAAAATGCCAGAAGGCAGCGTTAGAGCAGAAATTTGGAGAAAATTCTCCCTGTGAGGGTGATGAGGCCCTGCAACAGGCTGCCCAGAGAGGCTGTGCCCACCCCAACCCTGGAAGTGTTTGAGGCCAGGTAGGAGGGATCTCTGAGCAACCTGGTCCAATGGAAGCTGTTCCTGCCCATGGCAGGGGTGACATGGTGACCTCTCTCCCAAGACAACCCATTCTACAATTCTGTGACTTGCACAAATTTATATTAAACCCTGCTTTGCCAATACTTTTGATGGGGATTCTTTAAGTGACCCAAACCACCCACTCATTGCTGCATATATACACATCAAGAGCAAAGTAAAAAGGAACAGCACATATTATAGTTTGAAGAAATACTTGCTACTACAAGCAGGAAGAAGTTTCTACAAGCAAAATAATTAAAGGCCTCCACAAGAGATGTAAATGTTGTATCACGTGAACATGTATCCTATTTCTAAAAGCAACATTTTATTTCATTCCTCACACTTTCATTTTGGAGATATACAAAACAGGATTGCTTTTTCATTGCTGGCATTTCTACTTTCCCTGGTGGTTTGCAGTGGTTTGATAATCAGGACATGAACACTTAGACAAAACGCTATCACTGTGCTGATAAATTTCTATTTATATTACTCAAGTAATAAGAAAAAAATATATTTATATTACTCAAGTCTCCTGTGCAAGGTACTTTGAATAAAACCAGGCATTGCCACGGTAAGCTGGCTTCTGTAAATCTGCCAATCCTCTGTACCTGTAATACTGTGTCTACATGTTTTTTCCTGTTAATTCCTGTCCTGCAGCTCCTGAAAGGTCAGAAAATCTCCTTGGATGAACTTTGGTTTACACTGAAATAATTTATAGAAAGCAATTTTTTTGAGACACAGTAGTTTGACACGAGGTACTACAGGTTGCTTTCCAATCATATGTGTGGGTATATTCAATGGGATTTCAACTCTCTTCCTTTTAACACACATATTTCTCATTTGTGAAGCAGCAGGAGTAGCCAGAGGTAAATGTGCTTGTCTCTGTAAACCACTGTATAAGTAGATTAAAAACTTGCCCCAAGATATTTTGCTCACAGAACTTTGTCTTACATGAACTGCAGACAGTAACACTTATTATCATTTGTGCTACAGAATTTAGAGTTTCCCTGACAGAGGTGCCGAAGGTTAAGCACCAGAAGCAAACCTAAAAATTCATCACCACCCAGAGCTATGAGCAGTGAGATCAGCAACTGTGTCAGGACTAAGTTAATGCAAGATTATCTGGGGTACAGCCAGAAGCTACCTGCTGCATCAGCCAGATGCTGAATGTTCATTACATATTACAGGTGTAAATACATAAAACATATAACTTTTTAATTAGTCCATTTAGAAAACTTACTAAACAGAAATGGCTCTCAAACCAACACGCTTGACTCACGATTTGTAAGCGTACAAGAAACAACAAAATTTATCTTCCCATTATTTGCCTCATAATAGATTTATTTTTCATGATTTCTCAATGCTGGCCAAGAAGAGACAGGATAAAAAGAGCTGGCATTTCAGATCTGTTTAATTCAGTATTCCATAATGTTTGCCTAAATTAAAATAAAGATTTGAACAAAAATATTTTCTCTAGGTCTAAAGCGATGTTTTACATTAAACAGGCAGAAATATTCCCTGTACTGTGGCACAGCATCAGGCTAAAGATTTTATTTTTAGGTTAGGAACCATAAATTATATCCTGTTTTATCCTAAATAGTATCAGTCTGTTCAATTCCAGTCATTATTAAATTAAACTACATTTACTCCAGATTAAATTCCTTTTGACTCCAATGAGGCTATTTAACTTTGTAAAGGAAAGCTGAAACCTCAGTATAAATATTAAAATCCATGCAACTATTTCTAATTTCAAAGCTAAATAGTTCAGATGAAAACTTCTGAACTAGAACTTGGTGTATGTGATTTTACTGACCCCATTATGGCCCTCTTCACTTGTTTTCATTCAGTGAGATCTTGGAATTTAATTAATTTATTATTTGTTGCTTGGTTGTGTTTTCATTCCTATATTTTTATTTAAATAACCTGTGGAAAATTCTAACTTCAAATACGATTCTATGTAAGCTTATAAAGAACACTACTGGTTTTGATTTAGAAGAAAAAAGGATGCCTCCCTCTGACTGTATTTTATTTATGCCAGAGCAGCAATCAGCTTCCAGCAAGAGTCAGCATGCTGTACCCTTGCAGAGTGATGCGAATATTGGTAACAGCCCCCTGTGCAACAGAGAGGGACATGGGGTGTTTGCAGCAGAATTTGCATCACACAAAATAACACCTATTTAAAGGCCAGAAGCAGTTTGGTTTTCTCCTGTTTCACTGTGCAGCAAACAACAACAACATCCATTAAGTCAGGGATTTGGTAGTTGCTGCCAAGGCTTTTCAAGAACCCTGGAATCCAAAATGCAACCTTGGCTCTGTATACAGGAGCAGAGTGACTGACAAATGCAAAGATGCATTTATATTAAAACAAATCTAATATCTCATAATAAGAGATATTCAATATCTCCAAGAAATTCCCTGCCCATAGAAGCAATGGCCACACAGACAATTTCCTCAAGTCTGATCAGATTAAAAGACTAAGACAACAGTGAGGGCAGCACTGTCCCATTCTACACACAGCAATAGGTGTTTGTTGTTTCTCTAATGCTGTTACAGCCCCAGCAATTACACTATTTCTTAGGAAAGTGGAAGTGGGGGTCTGATTTAGTAATAAAGACCTTGTGCTCTCAGCTTAGACACATTAACCAGAAATTTGTCAAAAGTAGATATTTCAGCATCTATTATTTTTCTTCTCTTTTGATTCCAATTAACTCCTTTAGCATCCACACCTTTCTGAATCACAGAATATTCTGAGCTGGAAGGGACCCAAAAGGACAATCAAGTCACCTGCAGAATACTGCAATATAAAAGGGAAACAAGAGAAGTTATACCTACCCCCTTTTTTTTTCCCCCGATAAAATTCAAGCTATCTCTTGAAGTATTCAAATAATGCGACACTTCTAACAGTAATTGTAACCAAAAGAAGTTTGCAGATAATTGGTTTTGTAGCAGAGAACAAACTTAAATTTTGTCTTATAATCTATTAAAAGGATAATGGGGAGTAGTCAGTTAATAAGCTAAAGAAATTCATTCCAAGTTTGCTACATGAAAATAAGCACGCAAAGAAATCCTTCAATGATCTGCAGCTAATACTGCAATAAAACTAATCATGTAATTTTTACTATATGTGAAGTCAAAAGTCATTTGGACCACTTTTTATAGTAGTTGTATTGTCTAATTTTTATCACTAACATTTCCATTTATGCACCACTGTTCCCTAAATAAAAAATCCATGCACATGAAATTTAACTTGTTATTTTGAAAGAGAATGAAATCAAACAGCACAAACCTATTTTAATGCTACTCAAAATGTTGTCAATTTAAAATGCTTCAACAACAACTGCTTCAGCTGTACAGTCAGGTGGAAAAATAGTTGATATACAGTGTGATAGTAAAAACTTCAAATATAATGTTTTCTGAATTGAATTTTGACCACATAAGCCAGATCTAAAATTTGCAACCACCTCAGCCATATTAGTTTAATTTTCCTTCCAACATACTCTCTAAGGAAGTAGAAATTGAAACTTTTAAAAAATTAACAAATAAGACACTGTGTCTCAAAAATGCTCTATGAAAACAACAGAATAGGAAAAGAAAGTGGATGTTTAGGGTCTTTAGACATTTAGGGCATTAGGAAAGACAACATTTTTCTAAATTAGCTTTGTATACAACAATCTATATTTAAACAAGTCAGGTACATCAGTAAATGAAAATGAATACATTTTTTCAACAATGTGAGTAGTGTAATAACTTTTACAAAAATCTACACAAGACTGAATTTTTACTCCCATAGCAACTGCCTAATGGGTTCATCCACCTAAACAACACATTCCTTTTTGCAAGTGTCACATTGCAGGAAGGATTCACCTCCATGCACGTGTCAGTGAAATGCTACTCCAAATAAATTAACCTTCCATAACATCTGTAGCAGGATTCCCTGAGGAAATAAAGGCTCGTGTTGTCCTGCTGACAAGGACAGACATCAAAAGCTCTGTGAGCAGCCCTTCCTGGCAGAAGCATAATGAGACAGAAGCAGGATGTAAAGGTCACATACACAGATATTTTGCATCTGTCTTTCCCAACATATTAATAGCAATTAACTACTCACTTGCAATTATTCTCATTAATTAACAACTGCACTGTCTGTCTGAGCCCTCCCACAGCAGAACTCTGACTCTCATCTCTGAGGAGGAAAATTCTGCCAGCTGAGCAGGGTCAGCAGCCACCACTGCTGATCTCCATCAGGAGCACACGAGCATTTTCAGTACCAGTTTCTGAGGCAGGGCTTCAACATGGACAGCAGCTCTTCCCAATTTATTGTAATGTAAACTCACTACAGTTTTGGCCATTTCAAGAAAAATTGCACATACATCTCCAAAGAAGACTCACATGAATAAATTTGATGGAGATCCATCAGTAAATGAACTTTACAATTTCAAAGACCTTTCCTCACATATCTGAAATAGAACTTAATCCATAATGCTGTTGAAGGTTTTATAGTATCTGTAGTAAGGAAACACAAACACTCAATCACGCACATGTCTAGCTCAGGATCTAAACCGTGATTTACCTGGCAAGCAAATCCCACTGAAATCAAAGTATTTTTCTTCAACAAGCACAGGATAATTACATTCTCTTTGGATAACAGTTCTTTTCCTTCCATCTGTCACACAAATAAAACTAAAATCACATGAGTTTGGAATGAGTATGTGAGTACAGAGAGTGAGGTATCCATTCCCAACTCCATCATGCCTCAAAATACTTTATATTAGTTCATACAAGTATTTATTCTACTTTTAAAAATACTGCAAATGCAGCTCATCTTATCTCAAATAAATTTTTGAAGCTAGTATTTCGTCACCACTTGAAAACAAAATATAACATTTAATGAATAGTTCCCATGTTGCCCAACTGGCCAGCCACAGTGGTACATGACACAAGATTAATTTACCAAGGAGGAAGAAGAAATGCTGAAGCAAACCAGATTCACACGAAGAAAGAGTTGAAGAAATTAGCCCATGCAAAGGCTGCCAAGAACTCCAGGAGCAGATGGGATGCAGCCTGCATTTCTAAAAGAAGGAGCAGATGAGATGAAAGAACCACCAGCAGATATATTTAGAAAGCGTGTGAGAACAAGGGGATTACTGATGGACTGCAGAGAGGTGAATGTAGCACCCATGCCACACTCCTCACTCCAGCAGCAGCACTGGGAAGCTGTGAAGTTTCCTACAGCAGGAATGCAACAGCAGGAGCTGCTGCCATGGCAACACGATGCATGGCAGCAGCTGTAGGGGCTGTTTAAGGGTAATCATGAAGTGCTTGTTAGGAAGGGGCAAGTGTGATGCCCCAGCAGGGTTTGTCTGCTCTTCAGGAAAAGCTGCTTGTGGTCTTTTTAAACTCTGCCACTGGGAATAACTAATTAGCACATGGATGCTCAGCAGAGGAGTCTGGATTCTCACGTGAGTGACAGCTGGTGGCAGCTGGGCCCAGGAACAGGCAGCCTTGTCTAAAGGCTATCACAGAGATGCAGAGACCGAGGCAAGAGAAAGCTCTAAGGAGTGTTAACCTGTGAGAGAGGACTTTGAATGTTCATTCTAAAGAGATGCTTCACCCTGTGACATCTTTTCTCCACCACTGCAAAGGTTTTCCCTGATCACTTCTGTTTCCATCTCAAGTGTTGTTTCTTTCTCACCAAGTTCACTACTTCACTGGGTCATTCTCCATTTTTCCCCTCCTCTTTTTCTGTTTGGTCTATTCTAATGAAAGGGCACTGGGGGGAGGTTTCTCTGTCAGTTGTTTCATGATATTAAAGAAGGGAATTAGCAGTCTAAGTTTAAAAAAAAAACAAAAAAAAACAAAAAAAAACAAAACAAAACAAAAAAAAAAAACAAAAAACAAAAAACAAACCAAACAGCAACAGGCAGTGCACATTTTAAAAGCTAAATGGATATATTAACTTACTTAAAAAAAAAAAATGGAACGTGAATGTAATCACAGTTTACACAAACTCAAATTGCAAGTTTTGAAGACCATACTTTTCAGATCCCCTGTTCAATCCAACAAGAGACATTATTTAATGGCCTAAACCAACAGTTTGTACATTGGGAAAAGACATCTCAGGGCATCAGTTTGAAATAAACATAAAAGAGAAGCAGCTTCAATGGAACAAATATGTCTTAAATCTATTTTCATACTGATGTAACCTGGAATACAGTTATCACTAAATACATCAACCTCATTTCCAGATCCTGTCTCACAGACTTTTAGCACAACCCCAGCCATGCTGCAGAAACAGGTGATGCAGTTTGGTGACCAGAGCAGTACAGCCACATCAGTGCTTTATACAACTAACCCTCAGTGAAGGGAGAACAGGAAGGCAAGAGGCAAAGAAAATTTAACTATGTCCCAAGTACAGGAAAATACTATTTACAGCCTACACTTTCTTCAGAGAAATTATTCAGAACTAAGATACAAATCTATGGCAATTCAGCTGTTTATGGTGCTTGGGGCACTGAATCTCTGAAACATCAGAGATCCCATTGTATGATTTCTTACTGACATAGTTTTGGTTCACTTCTTTCTAGTCCTCTAGGTCCTGTTCTTCTCAAATCTTTTGATGTCTATCTTCCTCATGTTGCCAGACTTACATTTTAATTTCTCCTTCCTGTCCCAGTCCTCCACAATTCTCTTCCCCCTGATTTAGCATTCAGCTCCTCTGAATTTGGGTTAAGTTCCTTCCACAGTCCCAGAAAAGAGGTCAAAGAAAAACACTCTGCTCTCAGTGCCAAAGCCTGGGTTCACATCAGCTCTCAGCAAAATTTTCAGCTTAACATCTGAAGAGCTACTTTTTGAACCAGCACTGCATTTGCTTTCCAAACAGAAGTTATTACAGCCTCCCAAGTTTCTTTTTGAAAGCAGCAATACCCAACACTGAAGCCCTGCCCAGTTCATCAGAAACTGAATAACACGGGTATGTAACAAGCACTTGTTTTCACCCAGTGTTTTGTTCACCTTTAAACTAACACTTCAGCCTCAAAGACAAGTGTTTGTCTAATAGCAGGGTTCCTAATGAACATTTTGATCAAGGAATTCAAAGAATACTCCTGCTGAAACGATACTGCAGAGTGATCAAGGGATGTGTTAAGGCAATGGGATGTTCTGCAGCTCCTGTCAACATCACACAGGTATCAAAGTCAGCAGGGACACATCAATGCAGGTGATGGCTGCCTCAGACTCTGCTGCTCCCCCACGCTCTGCATTCCTGCACTTGCTTTTCTCCTGCAGTCTTGACCTGTTTATGCTGATGTTGTGTCTCCACTGCATGCATCATCTTTTTATTCCAGGAACCAAGCACCAAATCTCTGCCTTAGGGTGGGTATTGAAGGGAGGACAACCACTTTTTTTTTTTTTTTTTTTTTTTTTAATTGAAAGGTTTCTCTCAGGTTTCATCTGAAAGGAAGCTGAAAATTCTCTTACAAGAGTTTAAAAAGACTTGTCTCATCCCTTAAGCTACTCTAGGACCTCAAGTTAAGCAGCATTGCCAGGAACATGTCAACACTCCACCTCACCGAGCAGAATATGGGAAACTTACTATTATATAATACACTATATATATAATACTAATACACTATTCTATACATTTTATGTTTCATCTCTTTCCTGAAGTTTGGTTATTCCTGCTGTAGTCAGCAATGATATTTAGGGAAAGGAGATAATCAATGAGGAAAAACATTTGGAGCAGTTTTACTTATTTATGCATCTTATGGGGCAAGAGTATCTGTTGATGTATTGATATAAAATTAATAGTCATTTCCTTTTTCAACACAGATCTTTTTCTAACGATTTTTACAGAAAAAAAGGAAAATATTCAAGTCTGATTTTCAAATAATTCAAGTTTTTCACTGTAATTCTAGAAAGAAAGTCTCTCATTTTGTAACAAACTACCAAGCCGGCCCATGATGAATATTTTCTTAAAATGACAATTTTTGTATTTAACTGAGTTTTACCATGGGTGCAGCCTGAGACTTTGCAAAGCAGTTCTTCCTTTTGCCTGACAGGCAAGTTGAACTGCAGCTATTTAGAGTGACTTCTCTTATTTTTCTTAAATGAAGAAAATCCTATGTGCTTATCAAAACCAAAAAAGGCTTGAAATAATGGTTCATTTGAAGGGACAACACCCTGAGTTATAAATGCAGTGATTTGTGTGTTTGCTGGTGCACAGAACTGGATCTGGAATGCTCATTTCACAGTAAATGCTTTTAAGTAGCTATTCTGAGTAATCAAGATCATTTATTAATAAGTACTATTATCTTGTGCTCACAGACACTCACAGACATTAAAAACCCCCACATTTCTGTTCACTGAAAAAAATATTAAATCTATCAGTTTATTGTAAAAGCTTTCAGTGAGAAATGTAAAAATATTTTTCTGGGGTCACCCAAATGCCAGATGGCAACAGAGAAGCTTTCAACTCAATTCAGAGGCTGAATTAATCTCCTTAGCACAAATAGATTTGCAATTACCATAGATTAGATTGTAACAGAAAAATAATCTGACTGCACAATTTAAAGTTTTTTTACAAGGTAACTCAGCCTCTGGAGCTCCACTAGCTCTCTCCCAATTTTCAGACACTTCCATAAACCACGAGGAAACAAATTCCTACTTTAACACTGCATTTTAACACTAAGCAGTGGTAGTGACACAACCAACACTTGGTTTCCAAAAAAGGGACTCTTGACAGATTTTCCCAAAGCACTACCAATACTCTGAGATTTCAAAATTAAAATAGAGAAAGCTTAATGAGGAAACATCTGAAATATATGGAAAGTACTCCTCAAAAATCAATGTGTGAGCAATTTAAATATCTCCTTTGGCTGAGTGTTTCCTCTGGTTCTTTGCATATGTATAGAGCATTTTGGCAACATAAGCAAGTGATGGCTAGGAGGTGACCAAGGAAATTCAAATAAACAAAAACTCTGATGAATTTAAATAAGTAGGTTTTGCAAAGACACTTTAGCAGGAGAACTTCTAGATTTCTGCACATTAATATTGCAGTAAAATGTCCTTAGTACACACACATTTGTAAATCTTTGACTGAATGCAGAATACAAAACAGTATTCATACTAATAGCTTATAAATACACAACTACTCTCAGTTTTGACTTTGGTTTTGAAGTCTTAAACTATGCAACAACACACTCATTTCTACACCAACACTACATAACACACTTCTAGTAGGATACAGCCAGAAATTAATGGTTGATGAACCTATCTCTTTTTAATGCTTCAACTTCCTCTGTTTGCCTGCAGAAAATAATACATTTGCAAAGAAAAGACACTACATCCGTGGAAAATGTTTTTTTTCTGTCTGGTTACAGAGCTGAGTGAGGCACATCCAGCAATGTGGGGGCTGACCCTGGCCAGCAGGAAAGCACCACACAGCCACCCATCACTGCCCCTTGCAGCAGCACTGCAAGAGAATTAGGAAAGCCCAAGTGAAAAAAAACCCAAAACTTGTGGATGGAGATAAAGATAGTTTAATAAGCAAAAGGAAGAGGAAGAAAAAAGCCAAAGCAAGCGATGCTGTGTGGGAAAACCAGAACGCCTTGATACTGCACAAGTGCTGCTCAGCAATAGTCACAACACTGGTTATTATCAACCAGTTTTAGTCACAAATCCAAGATATGCAGAAAACTGGCACCTTAAAATATTATCACAGTTGCACCAGTTTTCAGGACGTCACAGATGGTGCATGGTTTAATTTTATATAACTTTATTCATAGCTTCAAAAGATAAAGCTATCTATCTATCTTTCTGCTATCACTCTCGGCAATGCCAGGTTTTGTAACACACTGCAACAAAAAAGACACCTACTGTAATTGATTATCTAGCTGCTTATAATACTATAAAATAGGTTAAAAGGTAATTATTGACCATATGTATTTGGCATATGTGTTGTATAAACAGATCAGGAGAAACGTGGCTCATTAGCACACTGGTGGTACTTCGTGCTGTGAAGTTGTAAAGTTGTACATTATGGATCAGAACAGTCACCCTGCACCCATGGGGTCCAACTGCTCAAGGGTATTTACAGCTCAGCAAGGAGAGCAGGACATTATGTAGCTACTGTAAAACCACCACACAGCTTCATCACACACAGGAGTGAAATCCACCATCCCTGTCCCCATTCTTCAGCTGATCACTGCATCACCACCAAGGGTCAGTGCAGAAGATCAGCATCTAACTCAAGAGCATTAAGCTCACTCTTGGAAATAAATAATTTCCTAGAGCAGATTTCAGGAAGATGTATTCTGCAAGCAGTCATGTTACCATTACTGTTTCCCCCCTTTCATCTTTATTTCCTTGAATTACACTGGCCATGACTGCCTCTTTACATTTCACTGAGTGAGTCGATATCAGAAAGCCCAGCTGAATTTACAACATGCAGGTGAGTGTTCAGGAATCAGAGAAGCCAAGTCTCAACAGGCCTGGATAACACTTCTGATGTGTGAATATGATTTATTCCAATGATGTGAGCTCTGTGCCTACTGACCACGTTCATAATACTGAAAGATATACCTGAACTTCTAATTGAGCTTATTCTTACTAGTACAAGTCTTTTAATTTCATAGTGTCCATTATATTCTTTATTCCAGGGACTATCTTTAGTACTATGTGGCAAATGTTTCCCCCTCCTCTGTTACACATGCACATTGTTTCAAAGGCACTGTTTACCTGCTAACACATCTTTATTGACACAGTCATCACATGTTTTTAGTAAGATTGATTTCCATCTAATACTGCTTTACATTAATAGGGTAACTGAAACTCTATTAGCATACACACACAAAGAATCGATTACTGTTCATTATTAAGTAGCTACATGAATCTCACAACAGAAATAATAATGTAGCTGAAAATCTTTCTGTAGATGAAAACAAACAACTACTAATTTAGAATGGGCTTTTTTCCATCCAGATACCTGCTAAAAAGGCTCTGCAGTGCATTTTTAGGCAAATTAAGCTAAATGTAAAGGTACAAGCAGACCAACAGTCTGTGAGACAGCAGGAAAATATTATTTTCACCCAGGTAGTTTATACATTACAACTTCAAAGGCCTTTCACTTTTTGTACTAAGTGTTCATAAATTTCAGGATACACAACAGCAATGCAAATCATTCCCACAGACTGTCAGGCTTCTCTATAAAGACAAAAGCACTGGGAGTTGCTCACCACAAGGGACAGGGGCCTCTTCCATGAAACAACACCAATCAATCCTGACAACAGCACCTGGAACAGAGAGCAGAGTTACTCAAGAGGCATGAGGGTTGTACCAGTGTCATTGAAAACACAGTAGGTAATAAGATGAAGTTAATACACAGTCATGATATGTATTTCCAGAATACTGCAAACCAAAATGAAATGCCTTCCTTTTATTCTGTACCCTCCGCTTCCCCGCCCCCCCCCCGAAAAAAAAACAACAAAAAAACCCAAAAAAACAGAACTAGTACTAAGCTGTTTTTAAACAAATTTCAATCCAGCAGCCAGAATCACTTCATTCTGATCAGATCACAAGTAGTCATTAAAACATTTCTTCTCTTCCAGCCCCAGATCTTATCAACACTAAAGCAGAATAAATGTTTAGGGCAAATTTTCCCCTAAATTATATCTCTTAGCACAACTGAAAACTGGCTAAAAAAAGGAGACGAATAATAGAACAATCACAAAATCATCCAGGTATCCTGATAAATTAGCAAAAGGGTTTTTTGTTCTGGTGGTTTTTTCACCCACCCGAACAACCTCCCCACTTATGTCTGAGAGAGGACCCATACATTCACTAAAAGTTGCATTTCTCATACAGATACATTACTCCCTATACTAGAAACCAAAAGCAAGCAGGATTCAGACCTTTATACATCTAAGCTTACCTTTGGTATTTTAAAATAACATGCAAGTTACAGCTGAGATGCCATAAGCTTTACATGTAGTTAAAAATGGAGAAAGAAACAAGAAATGAGGTGAGGAATATTAACCCTGATGTGGGAAAAGAAAAGGAGAAGAACCTTTTCATTAGAACACTGAATAACAAAAATAGTAAAGTAGAACCCAAATAAAATGCAGATAAAAGAATGCACAGTGTATTTATTTCAAGAGTCCAGAGTGTCATTTTTTCACCTCAGCTTGTGCAAAGAGTCTGCATAACAATAACTTACATACTTAGCCAGTCACCATTCCCACTCCACCTGCTTTCCTAACAATCTTTTGGGTGTAAAAATAGTAGAGCATAATAAACAAAAATGCATCTACATCTGCCATGTACACTGTAGTGGGAAACAGGCTGGAAACAATCCAGTCCAGTGATGCCTGCAGTGAATGTGGGAGAAGGAGCTGTTGGTTATCTGGAGCAGCTACACTGAGGAGTGCCCAGTTTAAGCTTTCACAAACTCTAGTCTGTGGACACTCAGAGTGTGAGTATGTTTCAAGCATATTGTACAATCTGACAATATCCACAGCTGCAGAAGTTGTTGAAAACATTATTCAGAAAGACAACATGTGAAAAATGCACCTTTTGGTATTTTTTTTTTAGTAGCTATGTCATTAAAAAGACCCCAAAATGAGGTTTTTTAATAAAATCTCAGTATTAGTGTCTAAGTGAAGAACAAATGCAATGCTGCATTTGCAATGCTGAGAGATAAATGCATAGTAAAACTGAACCAAGACCAGGATATGGATATCAAAGACTGTGCAGATAATGCCTACATGCAAATATGCATAGTTTGTATTCTACAGTGTTTCCTACAGCAGAGAAGTTACACACTTCTGGATGTTGGCCAAGTGAAGGAAAAGCCGAGAATTCCATCTTTGCAGTTAATTAAATGTGCTCACACAGCTATGTTAGCTTATTATTACTGTATGATAACTTGGCTCTGGGCTGATAATCCTGTAATGTGAAACTGCACTCAGAAGGTAAAATGACAAGGTTAGCTAGTTTATCTGCTGGCTAGACAGCAACATGCTCTCAATTAAATAAATGGGCTGGCTGAAATTGTGAGGTTATTAAAGAAAGCCCTTTAGGAAAAGCAAGACATTGCATTCCAAACCTGAGCATGTATTGATACATAAAATATTCATATATAAATCAGTATTTCTGTTACCAAGTCATATGGTCAGAGCCAAGATACTGTAGTGCACTACCTATGAGTAGCAAATCTTTACTTTCATTTACTGTGTGACCTCCCTTCCATGGATTAAACCTCTACCCCTCTTGTCTCACTTGTGGCATTGCACAGGGTGCAAGCAGGGTGCTGATCCCTTTTGTTCAGCTGAACTACAACTGTGTTTGACCTTTACACAGGCCTTGTAAGATGAAAGAGGTACATGTGTTTTGGTTTGGAAAAGGAGAGCTTCCTGGCACCCACTGTACTGGTTCTCCATGCAAAAGGTCAAGCACAGCCAGGCCACCTGATAAATTTACACTGATAATAGACACAAGAGCTCTGTTCCACCTGTGTCTTTAACACCGGCATTATAAGAGGTCATCTCAACAACGCTGTCATTTAATTTTCTAACCCCCATCAGTCCCCTGTGTTAGACACTGGTTACCCAAAAAACTTTATTTTGCTTTCAGATGCAGCTACTTCCAGTGCCAAGCACCCCACATTAACCCACAGTATGCACAGCTATATAACTGGGAAAAAAGCACACAGAGGATATCACATACTGACATTTAATTAGAATACACCAAGTTACTATCAAAATAGAAATCTACAGATTTCTCTTGATATTGGACATGATCAGGAATTTAAGAATAAAACCAAATCAAACAAGCCTCCACAACCCCCCCCTCCCCAGCAAAAAAAAAGGCAAAAAACCTCACAAAAAAACCCCAAACACCAACCAGCCAACGCCCCAAAATCCCCCGGCCTTAAAGTTTTGTTTTCTCTTCAGCTTATACTTCATATAAATACAACACTAACATTAAATATAGTGAGTGGAAACCCCACATTATTTCTATACAAAAGTAGCAATTATTTGAAAAGTAGTATGTAATTTACAGACCCAAAATATCTTACAATAATCACTCAGAATATTCAACAGCTAAACACTGCAATCCACACGGCTGGTTATGCTTTTCAAAAATCACTACATCACATGTATTCTGTGCACAGGCTTTTCTTTCTTAAATGAAAAGTAAATTGAAGTTTGAAGATTTTAACAATCCCTTAACTGTTTATCTACTACCTTGGACCCAACTTCCATCTGTTGAATTGTAGTGAACCTCCCTGTCACACAATAATTGAAATAAATGACAGCTACTAAAAACATTCAAAAAAGTAGCTTTGCCTGATTCCTTAAGGAGAACTCCCCCAGATATATGTAGATGTATGTATCTGCTGATGATCACAATGCTGACACACAGAGGAAAAAACAGAGCACATCAGTGCTGACTTCTGCAGCATCAGAAATGCAGTAACTCAACGTGCATATGAAAACTCCATTATCATTAATGCAAGTGGTGCTCATGCATGACAAAGATGCATTTACTTTAACAGGCACATACTGAGGCAGCACAAAACCAGAAGGTAAAATTACTTTCCAGTACAGGGACTGCAAACAATGGATTAGCCCTTGATGGTGTCTTTCCCAGCATTTTGTCTCCACAGTCTGGTGAATCCCTAGAAATTTAGAGGGCTCTGACTCTGAATATTGGAGAGACCAGATGATGCAGTCTCTTGCTGTATCTTAAATCATCTGCTTTCCAAGTCTCCAAGCCCAAAGAGCCAAAATGGCTCCTGCATGTAAGAGGTTTTCTAGTGTGGTTCCTTTAAACGTTTTTTTCTGAAGTACATAAACCCTTTATTTATATAAATATTAAAGCCACATTAAGTATAGTGAAACACTATCAAAGTACAAAAGAACTATAGAAATTTAAAATTACTGATGTCTACGTCTTAATTTGCTTAATAAAATGATTTTTTTTCCCTTAGTTCGACTTGGGATATAAAAATGGTTTTCTAGTCTAATATAGAGCATGAGTTATAGAAAACTCCAAGTTTTACTCCCTGTTCTTATTCCTGCTTCCTTGCTCAACCTGGTACAACATATATCCAGTAATTTGGGTATTTTCTACCAATTTAGGGGTAGTCACCTTTTCAGCTTGTAAATACAAGACCAATTCTCTAATCAATGGATTCAGTCACATGAAAATAAGCATACAAGTTCTTCACAGTAATTTCAGAAATTCCTTTTCAGGCCCCTTGGAAGAGCTAAATGTATGTGTTTACAGATATCTGTGTACAGGTTTCCAAACACGTGTGTTGTGAATGCAGGTGGATAACCCAGAAAGCAAAGAGCCTGTTTGGAACAACAGCATCAGGGTGGGCCAGGCAGAGCAGGCAGCTGAGTGGAGAGGGCAGGGCAGTGACTGGGCTGCCAAAGGGAAATGCCAGCACCCACTGCACCAGCAGCACCAGGGCTCTCTGCCAGCAAAGCACAACAGAGCTGTGCTCCTGCACAGGGGCCTGAAGCCACTGACACTTCCCAAGGCTCCCTGCCTGGGCTACAGGAGCACAGACTACTGCAGGATTAATTCTGCCAGCTCAAATGTTCCTGGAAGGGTGAAATTCAATTGTACCTCAACAAATAATATCCCCAATTGTCTTTAGGTCTAGGTGTACCCGTAGGAGCCTAAAACAATGGCTGAAATATCTTCCAGGATGATGTTTCTGTGAAATCTACCATAGCCCTTGTAAAAGGTAGATAATTATTAAACGAAATGCAAGCATTAAATACTGTGAGTAATGTCACAACTATCACATACTCAGAGACTATAAAAGCATGACACATTACTACCAGAGCATGAAATCTTCTTATAATAACACTCTCTGCAGCATCTGCAATCCATTAGGGCAAAATGCTGGTAAATACACACTATAGGAAAAAGAACTGTGTTGCATGAGAACTAGCTGAAAAGTGACTGGAATAGTCCACCAGTAATATTACTGTCCATTCCAATTCCTGGAAAAACGGGAAGGATGAAAATCTCTTGGGGTGAGCGTGGTATGAATTCATTAACGAGTACCAGAAAAAGAAAAAAGGTTTATATACTTCTATATGCATACACACACACATGGAAACTGTATGGACAAATATAGAACAGTGGCTTAGTTTTGGAATAGTCTTCCAAGAAAGTCATCCTAAAGAGTGGGTGCTGATAAAAATCATACCATTATACCACATTCAAAACACTGCAAAAATCAGTCATGGGCTAAAGAGTTTTTAAAAGAGTTAATATAAATATTTATAAGCAAATATGCAAACTGACTGTTCAACATGCACCTATCACTAGAATCCAGGGACTGGTTCTCATTTAAAGGCTACATCCCTATAAACACAAAAAGCACAAGTGCCACCAGACTGCAACCACAGGCAAAAGATCCGGATGCTGAAAGATAAATACAAGCAAGTCAACAGCAACCAGAAAACCACAATGATTTAAGCACAGTTTTGGGCTACTTTATAAAAAGACTCAGTGTGTTCCTGACTCACAAGCACTACATCATAGCTTAGTCGCTCTCATTTATCCACTGTGAACCTAAAACTAATCTAATTCTAATTGCCATGGAAACAGAGCAGAGAAACAAAATCCCTCGGTGCCCCACAAGAACAGGACAGCAAAATTACCTATACATTGACACAGCTACCAGAATGTATTAAGAGCACACAGTTTTGATCTCATTTTAAGCTCTAGGGTGAGCTTTTTTTTTGATTTTGTCTTTGTATTCCTATCAAACACTCTCCACACCCATCAGAAATCCGCTCGTTACACATCTGTAATTTGTTTCCAGAAGGAAACAATTTGACATACAGAGAAAAACAAGCACTGATGGAGCACATATCCATCAGAATAATGTGTTTTTCAATTATAAAGAACTTTATGCGTTCTGTATTTGTTACTCTACTGAGTGGTTCAGAACTGTTATGCTCAACTTCACTAAAATATGCAAACTGTATTAAAAGCTATGGACAGGGATTTAGATAAGATATTAAGCACAGAGCTGATATGTCAGTGACTCACAATACAGTCTTAATTCTAATCTGGTTTTTATTAAACATATTCACAGAACACACTATTACATTATCTTCTATGCCCCATAATGTGATCCATGAGCATTAATAAGGCACACAGCCATTAGCATAAGAGTATTTAAACAGAAAAGTAACTAAGTAGTTTGGAACCAAACCTCCATGCTTTCAAATGTATTAGATTATTTATGAACAAACCTGAAATAAACAGATGACTGAAGAGTGAGCTCAATATGTGCTGTTTCACAGGGCTTGAAAAGTTTGAACTCAGAATTAAGTCTATTGAGATACTGGAAGGGATAACATAAGAAGATTTTGTGGCTCTTGGACAATTCTCTCAAATTAAAAAGTAGCTCCCTCACAACCCAACCAACTTCCCTTCTCCACAATGACCCATGAATGAACCAAAAGAACACAAGTGCTTTGAGTAACACCAGCAGCAACAGTGCTGCAGAAGCAGCTGCTGTGTCCCACAACACCCAAAATGAAAGCCAGACCAAGCAATTCTTTCACAAATAATTGACTGAGGAAATGTGCTGCCCATACATGATATTCAGCATCTCTACAGTAGCTCAGATCAAGTGTGGATAGCTTATCGATTCTTTGAAGCAGGAAGGGTTTACTGAAGCAGCAGTCAGAAGCATAATTAAAATGCAGTGAACCAAAGAAATCAGTGAAATTAGAAGCAGTTTGTCCAATAAGATAGATCTGTATGCAGGTGTTGTAAACTCCAGTGTCAATTCTTTCTTCATCTGAATATTTATTTTCTTGGTCTTTATATGCATTCCATACAATAGATTTACAAAGATGATTTTTAACAGGGATGAAACTTCCACACCTGAAACTACACTGAATTTCCTTTCCAAAACTACTGACTTTTTAAAATTTTTTGTAATGAAACAAATAATGCACTTTAAATCGTTGGAAAGCTATTATGAGTCTATAAAATAAATCATGCTTTATTTCTTTCATAACAGTTACATTCCTTCAAGGGCTGAAAATGTGAAAACTTAATCTTAACTCCAGTAACGAAAGATTCCATATTTTTCCATTACTAAGGCAAAGGTATCATCCAGCTATCAGAACTTCACTTCCAGAATTTTAATTTTATGTTTCATTGTATTTAAATATATATATACACACAGTTACTGTGACAAAAAAAGTGATAAATTTCTTTAGACATTCCCTAATCTGTTTTCACACCAATCTTGCCTTGTATCATTGACTCAGTACAGAAAATTATTCTAGAAATATTGTTTCCCAGTAGCATTAGGAAATTACTAATAAGATTTTTGCTGCTAGGCTCTTCCAATAATTATAAGAATGAAGACTGAGATTGTTTAGATAACTGGAATGAGACAATGGCTCTTTCAATTACTGGCACCATTTCTCAGGGGATGAAAGCTGAGGTGTATTATAAAGTGATCTAAGTATCAATAACAAGAGCATTTTCTTTGCCTCAAACTCAGAAGGGCTCCCAAATGCACAGAAAATGCAATGACTCTGCACATCACTAGGACAAAGTAAGCTCCACAGGGTACATGGAGAGAGATTAATCAAAAAGCAATAGACCTCATACTCTAATGAGCATGATTAGTGATATGCCTCCAGGCCATGCTTCCAGATAAAGGAAAAGGTTAAAGATGGAGAGGCGGCCACGAGAGAATATTAAATGGTCAGATCAGATAAACACTGTCCTCAGCCTACTGACTTCTGTCACCATGCTCCTGCTGAAAGCCACCTACACCACTGCATTCACCATCTTTTCTGAGACAGCCCTTCCCAGGCAGAAATAACCACTACAGGCTGCTGGTCACCACATCCTCAACAGGACTTCAGAGGGAAAGGACAAATGAACTTGGATAAACTCAGGTTTAATTTAAGGATGGGTAGATGCCTTCCAAAATGTGCCAACAAACCAGGGGTTAGGAAGATGAACTTCATGGCAAGCTGAACATGGGTCAGCAGTAGCCTGGCAGCCACGAGGGCCAGGCTTGTCCTGGGGGGCATCAGGGGCAGCATCACCAGCTGGGCAAGGAGGGGACTGTCCTGCTCTGGGCTGGGGCAGCCTCACCTCCAGTGCTGGGGGCACCACAACATTAAAAAAAAATTTGGCTGTTAGAGAGTATCCAAAAGAGGACAATGAAGATGGCAAAGGGTGTGGAAGGGAAACCACACCAGGAGTGGCTGAAATCACTTGGTCTGTTCAGCTGAGAGAAAGAGACTGAGGGGAGATCTCGTCACAGTTTATACAACATCCACAGGGGAGGAAGGGCAGGGGCAGGCACGTATCCCTTCACCACTGACAGGATTTGGGGAACAGCCTGAGGCTGAGTGCAGAGAGGTTTAGGTTAGAGATTAGGAGAGTTTCTCCCCCAGAGGGTGGCTGGGCACTGAACAGGCTCCCCAGGGCAGTGCTCCCAGCACCAGACTGACAGAGCTCCAGGAGCACTGGGACAATGCTCTCAGGCACATGGTGTGATCTTAGCAGGGTCCTGCACAGGGCCAGGAGCTGAACTTGATCCTGATGGTCCCCTCTCAACACCTGTCCCCCAGTACCAAGTCTATCTGAACCATTTTCCTACTGAGACAAGATCAGGGAAGATACCTGCACCTGGTCCTCTCCAGCCTCAATGGCACAGAACAGAAATCCAGGTGCCATCAGCAGCCACTGCAGCACATTTCAGCCTTGTCCCTGCTCAGGATCCCCACAGGACTGAGCTCCAGACACTTAAAGCCTGCCAGCAGCAAAATGCAAAAATGAAATCACTCTGATACAGAGTCAAAATAGACTGAACAAAGAACAGAATGTGTTTAGAATAATTTAGAGCATCACCTCTGTTCTTAATTATAATAATCTCATTAGTTACTATAAAGACTTAAAATACGTAATTTTAGACATGCTGCATGTAAGTTGTAAGATACCTTTTTTTGACAACTCTTGAGAATAACATAAACATCTCTAATTGGTTTGGAAAGAAAGAACAAAGGACTTTGGAAAGTAGAAAAGAGTGTATCACTTCAGCACCACAAACCAACTATGAAGTTCTACAATGCACCCACAAGAAAATGAGTTTTTTATGCCATCCCATAGAGCAATGAAACCCACCAAGCTTTACAGAAGAGAAGGCACAAATTGCAATGATCTAGGGAACAGGCAGGAGCTTTTCTCACACCAAGCTCTTGGGCAGCACAGTGACATGGACTTTCAGCTTTAAGACTGCAGAACTACTTGGCAAAAGCACAGCTGTTTTTTATTGAAATCTGGTATGTGATATGCCCCCAAAATTCAACCAAACACTAGGCAAGAAGTAAAAGCACCAAAACCTGTGTAATCAAAATCTAATTCTACTGTAGAGGCTTCTTAACCTGGCAGCAGGCAATAGGTGTGGGGAGCACATGACACACTCTTTCAGTAATTTTAACACAATTGATTATTTGGGCAATAATAGTCCAAACACTGAATGAATAAAAGTATAACCTTACTTCCAAAATCAAAGCCCAGAGCTATTTTAAGTGCAAGGAGAATGTGTAAGAGCGAATCCTACAAACATTACAGAGCAACTAAAATGTTGTCCATTTTCTCTTCATAAGAGATTCAAAGAGATTACTGATGTGTAACACTAAACTCATTTGCACAGCAAGTTGTAATTTATAATAAACATGGTCAAAATACAGGAACTCTGAAGCACTGCAGACAAATAAACTTCCTGTATAATACTGGTTACAAAACCAAGCTGGATCATCAAATTGAAATGTTTTCTATATTGATTTGGAAATAAAGTTGAGACTGAAACACCAACCTTCATATGAGACCTCATCTCACACCAGACCCATTTGCCAGATCCTGATGGTTCTGCTTTCTAGGATCATTTAATGGCCATTCAACCACAAACCACACTCACCCTACAGAAAAAGCCTTTTCCCACAGGAAAATTAAGCTCAAGGAGTCCAAAGGCTTATTCCACCTGACTATAAGGTCAGGACTTCTGTAAATATAATGGGAACTTTGTGTCAAGATTAAGAGAAAAAGCATCTTAAGAGTCCTAAACGAGCAGTTTTGCATTTTTACATTATTGCTAGATAAAAACACTTTACTCTAAAAATTTGTTCCTGGGGTTTTGCAGAATCATCCATCATCAGAACAACTCAAAAACTGGTTCCTTACTCCATCAAATAAAACCTGCATTGTACAAGATACAATTTTATTGTCACCTCTGAAGAAGTAAAAATCCAGAAAAAGTCATTCCCACTGCCATGTGAAGCATCCTTGTTTAACAAGGATTACAGATTAAGCAACATTATGTCCAACCTTTAGAGGTGGATCCATCATCATGATCAAAATTAATTGTTCATTTCATACAGTACGGCCATTCGCATAGAGGCATTAGACTGAGCAGTGGTGTTTTTTTATTCTTTTTTAAAAACCTTCTTAAATATCTCCTAAGAAATCACTCAAAATTCATCTAATATTAAATGGCTAAGTTCAAATATGACCATTTCCCCACTTCATCACACAGTCAGATGTCTTCATTTAAAAAAAATTCCACAGAGTCAAAGGCAAAGAAAACTGAGTAAGCAGTACATCAAACTCAATTATATTTCAAAGACATGGCCTCTTTAGTTTGTTCTACTTGTCTCTGATTGCCTGCAAAAAGCTCACAAAGAAGCTTTGAAATTACCATCCCAGTAAGATTCCCACACTCTCAATGTTTGTGTTACTGCAGCCTGGCTGACCACAGACTCAACAAAAGCCTAACATATTGACTTTCATAAAAGCAGCTATATCCCTACTTCAGCTGGAGATACTTTATTCATTAAGACAGGATAAGCTAAAAACAAGACAGAGAGACTAATACTTACTTCCAAATGATTTAGGGCTATTACATTTTATGCACACTAACACGGCCTAAAAAGTTTTAACTTGTAACTCTGGCATTTAGATTTCATCTTAATTAAATAATTTTGAAAATTAGCTCTCAAAACCCAAGACAGTGGGATGGTATTCAGAATGTGAGGTGTCACTTGTCTTTTCAGAAAACATGCTTGATTTTACTGAACTTAGGCTTATAATAGAATGGGATAGTGACTTTGCACAAAACATCTGGTTTTGGAACCATCTTCCCAATATCTTTCCACACTAACTTTTCAGAATCACCATGTGAGAAGAAAAAGTTTTATTTTTAAGCTGAAGAATGCAGAAACTGATAGACCTCTTCTGCTCTGGCCAGCAGCTTTCATTTTGTACACGTGGAGAAAGTTGACAGGAAAATAGTGACAACAATTGTTGTTCTGACACATCAAAAGCACTTTAACAGAGAGAAGTCTGGTTTTCTAGCAATATTGAACAGACCAAGGATCACACTGAAGCTTGCTGATTAACAGATAGGAGAAATTCAGATTGAGTTCACCTCAAACACTGAGCTGGCAGCTGATGTGAAGAAAATCAGCCTCAGTACCTCAGAGCTGTCCAGGAAGGCTCTCCCAAGTTATTGCTATTGATTTGTAGGAACATGAGGACCTGTGTCATGTTTGAAGGACATGGTTAGGGGGTGTATCAGACACTGGTGGCTTAACTGGGAAACATTCTCTACAGGACAATCTGTAGTAGCAATTACATCTTGTACCACAGTAAACACATCACAACTAAACATAAAGACCACAGAACTGTGGCAATCCATTACAAAATGAGCAGAATGACAATGTTCAGAGGTTGGGAAGAGGGGGTTGATTTCCTTGTTTGGGGTTGTTTGTTCTTTATTTGTTGTTGTGGATTTTTTTTTCTTTTTAATAGGAGAAAAAAATCAATGCAAGTATCAACCTGAAAGAAAGGACAAGGGAAGAGAAAATTGTATAGCAATAAAAAGAATAGCTCTACACACAAAAAAAGACATTGAAAAATGTGAAAGGCACATTAATAGAAACTACATTATGCAAATAGTCTACTATTCCTGTTTCCATTCATCAATGTGGGAAACACAGATACTAGAAAGCATCTAGAATACTACTGATTTTCACTAGACAAAAAGTCAATTACAAGATTCAAAGCTTGGTAAATGGGACTCCAACAGTTTTCCTACAGCTTCCATAGCTTTTCCACACAGAGTTATCTGTGAGATCCCAGCTCACATCAGCCTCAGGTACCCGAGGTAGCTCACACAGCTAGATCAGCAACCCAGAGCTGGAACTCTCCTGCTCTCCTCACACAGATCCCAGCAGAAGGGAGTGTCAGACACAGGGACCTGCATGTGCAGGAGTGTGTGCACTGAGTGCCACAGCTGGGGTGACAGTGTGCCCTGTGTCACAGTGTGCCCTGTGTCACAGTGTGCCCTGGGTCACAGCTCAGGGGACTGCAGGCACGGGGCACACACCAGGGGATGCAGCCACACCACTCAGAACACACAGGACCCAAAGGTCTGTGCAGCCAGAGCATCCTGTCTTCCCTCTCCCCTCCTCCCTTAGCTGACTGCTGGATCAAGCAGTCCAAAGAAGATATGAAATATCTAATTATAATACTAAAAAAAAAAAAGCTTTAACTTATTTTATGTAAACTTTAAAGGAAAAAGCAATCTTTTATTTGACTGATTTTAGGGTAACTCAGCAGTCTCAACAGAATCAACCTTTCAGAAGCTTTTTTCTCTCAGGAAGAGGTGAGAACAATGTTCTCAGTGTGAAAGTAAACTCATTCACTACTACAATATTCTTTTGATAAAGAAGTTAAAAACCAAAACAAGGAACTTAACTAATACTTCCAGGAAAAAAAATTCTACACCAAAAGAAAAAGTTATGACCAAATCTAAAACTAGAAAAAACTAGAAGTGAGAGAAACTTCTGAGTTCAGGTCAGTTAAATTAAATTCTTCAACTTATCAAAATCATTTGCTGACTTTTTGCCAAGTTATATAAAGCTACTGCTACATTCCTTTGCAATCAAAAACAGAAATGCAGATCTAATCTACAGAAAGGAGAGCAGAGATTCTAACAAACAGCATTTGTCAACATCATCCTAGAGCCAGAAAACGAGTAGCTTGTCCAGAATATTTCTCTGAGCTATTTCCCCTTTAAAACTCACCTTTATTTATATAGCACACTGTATCGTTTTCCAAGGAAGTCATCTTGGTGCAGGAATGAAACATAGCAACTGTAAAGCAATCTGTAAATCTGATTTTTCCTGTAAATTTTTTAAAACTCATCCAGCTCCTATAAAAAATCAAAATGAGTCTACAGAAAACTCCAATAATTGAGCCTCAAACCAGTCCATGGGTGCACATGCATAATTTGGCATTTGTATTTAGTTTTTAAGTGCATTTTGCAAAGCTGACAAGTGCTAAATTGGCCTGAATACAAGACAGTCCTGAATATCAAGTGACTCATTCTGCAAGAACAAATAACAGGAAAAAAAGAGGAGTGAATTGCACCAGAGCATCTAAACCTGGCATATGTCAGTCTTGCTGAAACACCCCAGCAGACTGCCAGTGGAACATTAGGAAATTTTAAATGTCTCAGTGCAAAATCACTTTAAGGACCCAGCAGAATCCACAGCAAGCCCAACTGCAGTGCCTTGAGTCCCAGCTGAGGAGCTAAGTCAGAGCTGGACAGCACCTGCATGGATTCTGAGCCTTGTCATCCTAAGCCAGTCCAGCAACACTAACTGCAGGACTGGGTACAAGATTAGCCCAGAAAATGAGATCAGAATATCAAAGACTAAACAAAACACTCTTTTGCTGATTCTGGAGTCAAAGGGATCAGAAGAGACCTGGGACACACAGAAACTGAGAATTATAACAGAAATTCATTTTGATCTCAAACATGGCATGGACATCATCAATTAATCACAGCTTCTGCTTCACTAAATACTCCTTAAAGAAAGAAGAAGAAAAAAACTGAATAGGAAGGAATGATGAGAGCTGTCAAAAACAAAAGACAATAACATCCAGCATTCAGTAAGTATTAATGTGGGTTGGGAGTCTTTTTCATTTTAACAATTCTCTCGATAAATAATTCTTGCAAAAAAACTTCAATTACTCTCTTAAAATGACAGTGATTTTGTTCCCTGGGATAGAAAGAAATCATCATATTCTCAGTCATTTTTGTGTTTCAGCATATAAAGGAACTTTCATCTATAAAGGAACTTTCATCTACGTGTTCTTATCCCACTTCCTTCAGAATTTTTTCCCTACTCATTGTAAAACTGTTCCCAGACATTTCAGATCCTTCATTACACCACACAGCATTAAGCCTTGCTTTAGACCAGCACCACACACCACAGTGCCATGTGTGGTTTTTCATAGGGTTACAAACAGCCAGACACTCAATGGCTGAAGACATCACCTAAGGAAAGTCTAATGACACGAAGAAAAAAAAAAAGTAACAGACTCAGAAAGAAAATAAGAAGGAAAAAGCTGGAAAGCTTGGGTCCTTTTGCAAAGAGTAGGTTTCCTGATTCTGGAAAGCACAAATCTTTGTCACTTAAGTAGGTCATCTCACCTTCCCATGCCTCAGACTCTGCAAATTAACAGATCTTTGCTAATTCACTGAAATGTTGCAAAGTTTAATGAACTTAGAACATTTTATACAGCATGTCAGATTCTGCTTGTAATATGTTGGAATAAACAAGTTCTACTGTACTTTTTCAAAATAACTTCAGAAAAGGCACCTTTAGAGATCCTTCATTCATCCCTGTTGTAGTTACCTCAGAAGGTTCTTAATCTCTCTCCTGATATCCCCCCCACAGAAACTGCCACAGAAGTTTGGTGGTGATGAGGGACCCTCACTCATGTTTTGTTTTCATTAGCTTCTTACACTGCTAATAACTGCTTTGGAGAACACAGGACTTCTTCATCCACAACAAGTGTGGACACAGAGAAGCATCCTTTGTTGTTTCAGTCTTTATTTTACAGAAAGACCTCAAACCCAACTTGTTCCAGAATTCCAATATAACTTCACAAGAAACACTACTGAGAAATATTATTGATCATTTTGCAGAACTGTTGTGTTAGAGCACAAAAAAACTGCAGGAGAAGCAGCAAAATTGTTAGTGCTGTTCATAACAAGAATGAAAAAAAGACAAAAATCTGTCCTTTCTCTTCCCTCTAGATTTTGTAGTCTATTTCCCATCTTGAAACATGGAAATCAGTAGCAGCATCAAGTGGATTATCAAGAGAGGAGGTAGAGAGCATTGTCAATTCTCAGTGGGGTTTGGTTTTGTTTTAGCAGTTTTTTGTTTGTTTGATTTTAAATTCACAGACACACACAAAGAGTAAAAGCAGATAACTGCTAGACAGGGAGCCCTGCAAAAGGCAGGCACTGGGGAAATGGGATATGAAAAAGAAAGGGCCAGAGAAGTGAAGTCAGAAAACTGTCAGAAGTCAGTAGTAAAGTCTGAAAAATGTAATGAAAACCAAATTTAAAAACATCATTAAAACTAAAAGCAATACTGTAATTATTAATATAAATGCAAACAAGTGTATTTTTTTCCTAGAAAGCAGCCAAAAAAGAAATAAAGCACTTGAGATATAAAAATACGACAGTGAAATTAAAAATATTGTGTTGTGTAGCTGATAATTTATCCCCTTTAAAGTTTAATATCCAACATGAAAGCTAAGCAATGTTTTTTGCAGATATATTCTGTAAACTTCTGCAAATGTCTGAAGGATCAGTGAAACTATGGAGAAGCAAGAGATGCTGTATGACAAATGCACAATTCACAGAGGAGCAATTGATGCCAAGTGATGCAGACTGCAAAACTTTCTCTTTCCTGCTCCAGCAGCTCTGCAGACCATGCTCAATGAAACATTGCACTGCTGCCTGCCCAATTAACATCTTATTTTATTGTCTCAGCAGAGGAAAAAAAAAAAAAAATCACTGCATTGCTGCTCTTAAAACACAGAAATAATCCCTTGCTACATCTCAAAATATGATAGAAGTGAATACAGTTTGTTACTCAGGTTATCACTAAATATAATAAAAGGCATTCTGAACCTTTATTTTACACATCAAATCGCTGAACCACTGCATATTCAAAGATAATGAGCCACTTTTTAATTTTTAGGATGCTTTTGGACCTTCCACTAACTACAGACACCGCAAGTTTAGAAAATGGGTATCAAAATTAAATCCCCAAACTGACAGAGAGCAGGCTTAGGTCAGGTGTTAAGAAAAAAATGTTCCCTGTGAGGGTGGTGAGGCCCTTGCACAGGTTCCCAGAGCAGCTGTGGCTGCCCCATGCCTGGAAGTGTCCAAGGCCAGGTTGCATGGGGCTTGGAGGAGCCTGGGATAGTGGAAGGTGCTCCTGCCCATGGCAGGGAGGATGAAATGGGATGAGCTTTAAGGTTCCTTCCAGCCCAGGCCATTCTATAATACCACTATATACACCGTGCTCAAGAATCCATGATTCCTGCTATCCCACTGATAGCAAACCCATGCAAGCAGTCATTAATTTCTTTAAAATATCTTGCTGAAATGAAAGAGTTAAAAGCTAGGATCTGGTACTCTGTTCCCATATCACAGTTACTTTTGTATTGACTGAAGTTCTTGTCTCCCTTCCTGACAGAAAGGTTATGAGTACTCAACAAAATTAATAAAATCTATGTACATTTTGGAAATTGGCAATAAACTACCTATTTAGTAATTGTAACCCAGGGACACAAAAATGTAATGGTGCTGGTTTTGAAATACTCAAAGAAGTAGTTTGTCACATTCTTAAATACTCTTTAATCCAACAACCAATTCTGTAAGCAGTAGTAACAGAACAGAAATGTGGTCTGAAAAGCTCCTTCAAATTGATTTACATCTTGGGTAAGCCAAAGAAACCCAGTATTTTTCTACCTCAAGACCTCCAAGAGGAGTGATCAGTAAGAGAAGCTTTCTCAAATCAGTCACTTGCACAATTTTATTTTCCTCAAATATACAACCTCTCGATTATATTTGTCCCCTAATTTCTCACGTTTTCTTACTTCTTTGCAGTCTGCAGGATATGCTTTTAATAGTATAGAAATCCTGAGCTCTAGGTATGCCTTCATACTGAGCACTTTAGTGAGTCAGTCTGTGCAGGACATCACAGTGCTTTCCTAGAACTCACTGTCAGTATTTGGAAACTAAAACCATGGTTTTTATTATGCATTTAGTGATTCTACAGGCAGGCAGTAAACTCTCTTTTTGTATGCTGTAATGGCTTGTCATTTTTAAGCTATATAATCCATCTCCACCTTATACATGAAAAGAAATCACTAACATCAAACCCTGATATTAGGTGGAATACAGTCCTAGCCTAGAATTTTCAAAGCAGATGAAGTAAATAAGATTCAACACTGAAAGGAAATCACAGTAATTAATACTTCTAAACTACCCTGAAAATCTGAATCTTCGTTTTTCCTTCTGAAAATGACAAACTATATACATTTATGATTTCACAATGCCACTTACCTGTCAGTAAAAAGCTATAATTTGTTCTCTGTTGCACACCAAATACCCTTAGAATCAAAGCAGAAGACTTTTAACTAGAAAACTATTAAATATTCAAAGTAATTTTTTGCTATAGCTTGAGTCAAACGTGACTTCAGTTGCACAGCACTGGCTTCCAATTTATAAATCCTTTTAGCAGTATTATATAAACACAACAGAAAGTAATTTTCTCCAAGTATTTGTACAGTAATTCCTCTGAGGAACAATAAGAGAGAGAATAGAACCAGAAAACACGTGCAAGTGTTAATAACTGGCAGATTTACAAACATGAAACATTCTACATACTTATTAAAAAATCATTTCAATGACAGCTATTACACCTACTACCAAAAGCAGCTCTAATGAACCTGAGACTGTCAGGTTATTACAGTGTGGCAAGAGGATCATACAGGGACCAAACCAGAAAGACAAAACTGGCTGAAGCCAAAGAGGAACATGTAAAGCTTCTTCCAGCAACACGAATTCACAGGACTTGTCCATTAGCTATCAGGAAAGCTCCTCCCATGGAAAATTCTCCAATTCTCTCCATAGAAAATTCCTTTTGTTTTTTTTAAAAAAACGGTACTTATGGCCAGTTATTCAGTAATTTTAAAAGTTTCAGGCTATGAATGCGAATCAGAATTAATAAAAAAACCTGAGATGAATCTGAGTCCTTCGACTCATGGCCCACTGAAACACACAGCACCACAAAGTGGCACCAAGCCCACCCAAATCCCCAGCTACCACCCAGGAGCTTCTACCCCTCCAAAAGCTTGTTGTGTGGGATTAGCACAGGGAGTGTGTGCAGCTTACCAAAACATGTTTGTAACAACAGTGCCTACACCCACAGGCAGTGCAGGCCAGCGGGAACTGAGCTGCAAGGGAACAGATGCTGTTGGGAAGCTGACATCCACACCCTCCACAGTTCTGGAGTGAGGCTGCTTTGGCAACGTTTGTTTGGGTTGGGTGCTTGTGGGGGTTTGTTTGTTTGTACTTTTGTTTGCTTGTTTCATTTTGTTTCTCTTTTTTTTTTTTTTTTTTTGGTGGTAGGGTGTAAGGGTTTGGTTTTTTGTTGTTAGTTGGGGTGTATTTTGGTTTTTTGTTGAGCCTTTAGAAACAAGATCTAGCTCTAGTCTGAGCCCATGGATTTAAATGGCCATCCAGAGCCAGACAGCATTAGAGATGTGTGGAAGCACTTTCCAGTTTAGTGTTATCCAGTCTGCAAGCTCAGAGAGCTCCAAAAGATGAATCAAAGCCCAGTGCCCAATTCATTCTGCAAATGCACATCTGAATCCCTGCAGTTCTGTGGAGACACACTGAGATAAACACCCACACATGACCTGAAGCTGGGAGACATGTGGATACCACAACCACCCTAAGAACCATGAAAAGTTTAAAACAAATATTTCAAATGGGAAATTAAAAGATGTTTTCAAATGAAGATTCTCTAATGCTGCTGAAAAGTAAACTCAAGAGAAGTAAGGTATTAATATCAGTACATAAGGGACCCTAACTGTCAGAAAATGGGAAGACTGCAGAAAAGGACTTGAGGATTAGTTTAGCCAGGAATGAAGATATAAATAAGAAGGTGGCAGAGGAACACAGGGATCCAGCATCTGAGAACAAATTAGCAGGAGTGTCATACATACAGATTGCACATACATCCGTTCTACTGCAACTGGTGAAGATTCTCAGCAAGAATGCTCTGCCCAGCTTGGCCACGTTTCATTAAATACACCCAAATACTATAGAGAGTCTAGGTCAGAAATAAAGATGCAAAGAGGTTTAGAAAACTACTAAGTGAAGTCAGAAAGTTCTGAATGGTTTACCCAGGCTAAAGAACAGTGGCATTTTTCTGGTAGGTTAAAAAACCTCAACAAATGAATAGCAAGAAAGTAATTTGCCCTTGTGCCCACCACATGAAAAAATATCAGAAGTTTAACTTGCAGAAAAATTTTACATTCCTATTAGGATATATATATATATTTAATGTGTGAGATTCATACTAGCACAGGAGTAGTTAAGTGCTGGAAGATGTAATAAAGGTTGCACAGTTTCCTTTATTACCTAACTTTAGGAACACCTCAACAAACTCTCAGCTGGAGATGCTGCTGTTTATAGATGGATCTCCCAGTGAAAATAGAGTAGATGAGCTGTTGAGACCCATGCCAGGTGCACAGTCCTATGATTTTATGGTTTCTGTAAAAAAAATTACATTCTTTATGTTTTATTTTAGTGTGTGCATACATACAAGCACAGAATCAAAATATGTTTAAAATACTAATTTATTTTCTAATTTACTTATATTAAAATATGTATTTAGTGGACATTACTTATTATGGAGAGAACATCATAACTCTCAGACAATGCAGTTTACCACTCCTTTGGTACATTTAGGCAGTTTGCTTGTGCACTTACAGTGAATTGGAAGCAAGAAAGGTTCTGTGTACTCTCCATCACCAAGTATTTAACTCAGGGATTTAGTTATTACCATGCCCTTCCTAAATCTTATACCAATGCCTACAGTTAAAACTTCTGAGACTACCAAATTCTTTATCAAACAATTTAATGGTGAAATTCAGCTTAGGTCTACAAGTTAAAACACAATTATCAATTAATCTCTAAATATAGAAAGACTATTAAAGGACCAGCTGGCATTTTAAAGGGATGAAAGCCAAGACTGTTCTTTGGCACCAGCACTAGCTGATGTTGCTAAGCTACTGCTGCTGCCCAGTTAGTTACACACCATCAGGTATTAAATTCATGCAGGCCACTAGACTGCAGGGAAAGGGAAAAAAACCCAAACCAACAACCAAAAACAGGAGGAAAAAACCACACTCAAAATGCAGTCTTACACCAGTAAAACTCGTAAGTGAAGTCTTACCATCTGAGTCTGAAGTGTAATACAGCTTGTGTCCATGATGAAATGATACACAGAGAAAAACAACCAGCCTTTGGTGCTATTTTAGACTCCACATCATCTTTACTTTCCCTGTTAATTTACTTCAACACAGCTAAGTTTTTATTGTTTTGCTATAATGCAGGTAAGTTTTTGTTATATACCTAGATTTTGATGAGTAAATTTTTATTCTTGTCAAATAAATCTCTTTATAAAAATCAGAAGGACATTCTACTTCTGTGGGTCAACAGGGGCAAAGGAAAAACACTGTCAGAAAGGACAATTTTTCTGGCAGTTAATTAGAGTCTATGAAAATAATGTTATTTAGTACGTGGTCACTGTTCAAAAAATTTCTTTTGAGTTTCTGGCAGTTTCTATGAGATTATAGTAGCAGCCTTTTCCTAATTCTTTCATCACTGATCACATTTGAAATTTGCAGTTTTCAAATCCAAACCTGCACTTACTCTTAGGCAGCTCAGGTAGCACAGTTATACTTAACAGACTTGGAGAAGATGCCAAATATCATCCTAATCACAAACAGCATCTCCAGAGTGCTTTTTCTCAAGTCTGATTCCATTTTTATTTAGGACACTACTTTCACACCCTTAGCAATTCTGTGTCAGTTGGAAGCCAGCCTTTTACCTGTGTTGGTGCAGGAGGAGATAATTCTATTGGTAGAAGACAATTTTTAAATAATCCTGTCCTTTCCATCATACGCTGTAAGCACTAACTTTATGACTGTGCTGTTTCTTCCCTTTCTCATACAATTAAACTAGGAGGAACATTACTAATATCAATTAGAAATTTAATGCTTTCTGGTTTAGGGGTTTTTTTGGTGGGTTTAGTTTTGGTTGCTACCCTAATGTGAGCTCATAACCAGTTAAAAAACGACACAGAATCATATTTAAGCATTTTTTACACTCAGTCATGAATCAATTCTGCAAACATTCCTCTGATCAACACTTTCTACGAAGGAGCCAAATGAGAAAGAGCAGTGGAAGAGATCACAGGTCTGCAGAACAACAGAAAGGCAGGAGATGTTAAATTTACTGATGGGAGGGACACAGGGCAGCTGCAGTCAAGCACAGAGGTGAGCTGGGAGCCAAGGCAACCTGACAAAACCACCAGGGCACAGCTCCCAGCTCAGCACAGGAACTGGAGACCCTCATTCCCACAGACAGAAAGGTTACTGTCAAAACTGTGATATTATTACCTCATCAAGCAAAATAATTTTCTGGCTCTCACTTTTTTTTTTCCCCTCTTGAATAAATGACCTCTATTTTATAGGAAAACAAAGAAACCAACCCCTATAGGCAGTACATCCTTGAAAGATCAGCTGTCAGCTTACTCTGTTCTAGTTTGTTTCAACATCACATTATGAAATCCCCACAATATAGATTAAAAAACCCAACTCTAACAACAAAACATAAAATCCCAGCAAGCAAGCAAGCAAAAAAAAAATCCCCACTAAGCAAAAAAAAAAAAAAAAAAACAAACCCCAAACAAGTTAACAGAAAACCAAACCAACAAGAAAGTAAATATCTGTGCAGAATTTCCATTTATATTTAAGTGGGTTACTTCTATATGTTTGCTATTCCAGAGGATTATAAACTGTGAATCTATACCTCAACTAATGCTGCTTTATAATCCTAGATTTCTAGGAAATATTTCTTGCATGATCTGCTGGCACATTCCTTAAAGCCTTGCTACACAGCACTGGGTCAGTGAAACTATAGAATTCATTGTCCCTGCAACATGCTCTAGTTATTCTTTAAGAGCATGGGTAGGTTAAGCAAGAAAAGTTTTAATTTCTCAGGCCAAGAAGGGCAAGAGCTATTCATCACTATTATGTTTATTAGAGTTCCCTCAGCGTGTTTGTACAACCTTGTTATCCAACAGTAGGGCATATTTAGAGCTTACTAAAGTAACAGATCATCACTTGTCAGATGTGGAAACACAGAGGGAACAGATAGCACATTTCTTAAGAAAGTTCTTTGGGGATTGAGGAGGTGTGAATCTTGTCTGAGAACACGCTATTTGCTTATTCTCATCTTCCCACTCCTCAAGCATTTCAAGCTGCAACTAGGGAAGCAAACAGTTCTCCCAGTTAAATGAAATGATCAAGGTATTCTTTAACAGACATCAGATACACTGATTTTTAATACATTTTATTCCCTTACACTGAAGTTAATGCCTGCTTCTGAGAAATCCAGTAAGCCACACTCCATCCAACTGTAACTTTACTAAAATAGCTACATGAGGTATCTTCTTCCATGATAAAGAAACCACCTTCTTTAATATACAATCTCTTCTTTCTCAAGCTATTCACTGGCAATTTATTTGGGAAGGCATCCTTTTTTGCAGATCTGTTTGTAAAAATATAATTTTTCACTTTCTTCAGGATGATCTCCTCAGAAAGTATTTTTTACTTCATCCAAAGTATCATTATATATATTTATACCATTAAACCTCTCATTTCCACAAGAGTCTACTGATTAATGTAATCACTGTGCATTACTGTAAATCCACAGGCTTCTTGTGGGCTTCTAACAAATATAATTACACTGACTGTTGAATTTTCTGCTTTCAGAAAACAGAACACTTCACAAAGCCTCGTATCATTTTTAAGTATAAGCTTTCCACATCCTATTTGCCTTTGGCACGTTCCATGGTCTGTGCCCAAGTCCAAACTTCTCACCCATCAGCTCTGCTTTGTGCTGCTGAAGTGCCAGTGAGGCAGGGTTTGATTAAAACCTCACACAGAGCCCATCTCTGGCTGCTCCTGCAGGGCCCCAGGAACAGGGGCAGGGCTGGACACATCCCTGCTGACAGGGAAGGCTGAGAGACCCCACTGAACAGCCAGGCACTCCTGAGATGTTCCCTACACTCCTGTGTTCCCCTTACAGACTGAACTCACTGGCCAAATCACAGTTTCAGTGCTCATTCTGTAATGTTTTACCCAAAACCAAAAAAGTTGCTGCTAACATTGGTCTCATTTACCTTCTTGAACTCTACACAAAAATGACATCAATAACAGCTAAAGTGTGTAAAACACTGATTCCTGAGCCACTTAGGCTGGAGGCAAAGGAGGTCAAAAGAAGGTCTAACACATTTGATGTTACGTGGTTAGCAGACAGATACAAGACACCAGAAGTATTTTTAGATCTTTCTGAACCAGGGAAATATTGTTTAAAACATTGCTCTAATTTCTAAACAATCTAGTTTTCAAGAATTTGGGCTACAGCTCACTACTAGAGCATTCAATTTGGCATCAGACTCTTTTTCTTGATTAAGTTGAATACAGTAGATCCAAGGAAAATATAGTGTTTGAGGACTCCCATATAGTTCTGAAAAACAACATACCTAACTATAAACAAAAAATTAAATTGATTTTTATTTTCCAGGAGGATCTAAATGTTAGTGCATATAGATTTACTTTTCCATGGGTACAATTTTTCACCGACCTATCTTGTTTCATCGATATTATATAAATCAAATCAGACACTGATGAAGGAAAGAAATCTTCAGAATCCCAAAATAACCAACCTCCAAAAAATAATAATAAAAAAAATTGCTTGTTGCAGAAATATTCAAAATTGAAAAGTAACTGTAACTCTCAAATTGACTCCTTTCCCCCCTCCCATTATTTCTTCTCTAATTTTTCAAAATAGGTTAATTAACAAGATGATTACTTCTATAATTAGGAACCAAAACAGCTGATTGAGGCAAAACCTCAAGCTAGCCCCAAACAATTCATACTGGAAGGCAAGTTTTTAAACTGTCAGGACCTGAGAAGGAACAATCAAGTGGAAGAACATTACAATTTGCCTAGTGATGAATTCTAGCCCCACAAGCAAAAAGGGCATTGCTGCAGAGGAAGGTACATGGTCAGAAGTAGAAAATGGTTTTGCTTCCTTCTGCCTTCTTGCCTATTTATTACTTCAGGTTCACAAACCAATGATGGGTATGGCTGAACTCTTCAGAAAATCCTCACCTAGGACTGACAGGTATTGTCATTGGGGACCACTTTTCCTAATTGCTGGTTTGATATTTGTTCTTTCAGACACTCGATTCACAGGAAGGTTAGTGAAGGAAGGTGAGCACATGGTCTCTGGTGGCCACCAAATGCCACCAGATATTGGTCTGATATTGGTTATCCTTATTATCTGTACAGCACTTTACTGTTTGTACTGTCATTATTGCTTTTACAGTAAAGGTTCTTCTCCACTCAAAAGGCAAATATTACACATCAAGAGAAATGAGTCTGTCAAACCAGTGTGAGTATTTGAAAAGCTCAAAGGAAAAGCTCATTGAAGATTTAAACTACTTAGGTAGGAAAGAAAATATTTACTGAATGAACATGAACTTCAAAACCAGCAATGTTCTAGTATTGTTACTAGTTACTACTTATTGTAATGATATTTTATAGGATCTCAAAGTACGGTCTGACTGTGAAGCTTTATTCCAAATTTCATAAGGAATGAAGGAAAATTTTTAAGGGAGGTTCTAAATTATTATAAATTGCTTAGGCCCAGAACAATATACATCACACAAGAATAAATGGGACAAGAAGTGCACTTGTTAGGAACACCTTAAAAAAGCTCATGTCTCCTCTTGTACCAGAACACACGTGAAGAAGTGGTTATGTGAAGGACTTAAGTCTGTACATGAAATCTGACTCCATAACATTACTTACCATAACATTACTTCTGTCCTTCTGAAAGGACACCCATTGCTGCTTTATGGATAAAAGGCAACATGGACAAGTTGTTAACATCTTACCCAAAGTATAGAGCGTTATCAGGCAGACAAAGTGCACCTGCCACCCCCTCTGTTCTCTCTGGTGCCATGCAGCAGTTCTGTGGTAGGAGTGGCAGAGATGCATCAGAGGAATCATGTGGTGCAGCTGTAAGGGAGTACTGCAATTACAGACACAATGATAATGTGTCTCAAGGGCATGAGCCATTATCCTACATGTATTTTCCTTCCTTCCCCATCCCTCCACTTCAGTGGTGTTTTGTGGCTTGCTTTGTTCTGCTTTTAATGTTACTTTGAACCTGAAAATTGTTTGTAACACTCTGATGTATCTAAATAAATCTCAACTCCCTAAGTCAACATTTTTCAAGCATCCTTTATAACCAAATATTTGTGACAAACTCAGAATTATTATTTTTATGCTCCCTTCTACTCTTTACATGTAACGAAAATTTATTTCATATGAAAACTCTATTATGTTTAAAACCACAGCAAAATGAAAACTCAAACTAGCACTTCCTTGAATTAACGTTGCTTTTTGGAAAGCAATATTCAAGGCAGAAAGGACTACAACAGATTGATCTGGTTTATTTCCATTTGCAACAGACACAATAATCTTTCGTATACAAATCGTATCCGTATAGGCGAGCAAGAGGAAGCTCATCTGTTCTTCATCTACAGATCCCACACTTCCATTAGGAGTTTTCTAAACGCATTTTTTACTTTCAGCTCGCAAAAAAGCTGAAACTTGCCACAAGAATGTGTAAGCAGTCTTACACCCCCCAGAAAATTTCTGTTTAAGTGGGAACATGTAAAGAGTCAAGTCTATAGTTTGATACTCTGGATGACCTGAGCCACATGAAACAGACTGAGTTCCCTTCACATCAACACAAATACAGGACAGGAGACTTTGCACTGAAGAATATAATTTTTTTTCTAGCCATATATTTCACAAGTTCTCAAAAGGTTTTGTATTTCGCCTCCGGAAAGATGAAATTTGTTTGAACTACAGCTGCTTTCAAGATATGACAAAAACACTTTCTACCAATGTTATTTTCAGAATGACATAGCAGTGTCACACATGTTCACAGCACCATCAAAGTTCCTGAGGATTGTTTACAGAGTCAGAACTTGAAAACCTCTTATTTTAGTAGCATTAGTCAACAAATGCTTTCACTGCTGTAACAAAAGAAAACCATTGAGTTTAACTGTTCTGATAGAATCACACTCTCTAGAATGCATAATAGTGAGATAATAACTTGTGTTTATTATTGAAAAATTATGTTGTCCCTTGGCTCTTTACATCGAATGCTCAATGCTTGTTTGGTTGGGGTTTTTTTTAAACTAGAGAGTAGTTTAAACCTTAATTTCTTTAGCAGACAATAAAATCTGTCACAAACGTGAAAAATAGCTGTAAACAATTTTTCACACAAGCAAAAAAAGTTTCTTCTCTGAAGAGAGTGAACACAAAAGAGACAGCATAAAGCTACATGTTTATTATCTCTCAGTGCCTCTGGATTAAGTGTGTTCAGTTTGAAACCACCTGTTTTTATCTCACCTGGCACTGAAGGCTTATCTGAAATCTTCAGATTAAGCCACGCTCTTTTCTGCTGAAACAGGAGAGTAGCAAAAACCCCCGTCGTAAGTACATTATACACCAGACATGAAAATAATTCTGCTGAGACTGACTCTTTTTAAGTGACAGAAATAACAAACCTATATAGTTATCAGTGAGGACATCCTTTGCTGGTTCTGCAGAACAGAAATTACTCATGATGATGGCTTCTAGAAAGGAGGAAAGTTCATATTCAAAACTGAAAGCAAATTGGCAAAGTAGAGTAAGTCCTGCTTTATAAATTAGACCCAGAAGTTTAAAAGGTGCTGCTGTTTCAACTATCCATGTTTTAATCAAGCCATTATAAAGATGAGTAATCCAAGAGTTAAGTTCAGTTCGCCTCCTTTAATCAAAAAATACATACTCTTCAAAGGGCTGATATTTTCTCATTTTTATCAGAATACAAAAATAATAAAACCAAGCAAGTCTAAACTTTTTAGAATATTGTGAAATTATTCCTTTGGTTTTTTAATTGCAGTCTATCGGAAAACAATGTCTCATTATAAGCGACGCAGCAGTAATTCAAGTAAGTATTTCTCATTTACTGCAAATTAGCTCAAAAGTACTCCACCTACTCAAGGCCCTTAAAAGTAACACACCAAGCACTGGCATCTGCTCCTCAGAACTGGCTATTTTAATCTGCAGACCTGCATCAAATTACCAATGTAGATGTAACCAGGATGGAGGAAAATTCTGCCCAGCACAAAGCATTTCAGTAATTGATAGGGAGTTCACATTCTCTGCACAATAAAGGAGCTTTCACATTGGCCTTACAGGTGAATTGCCAAAGAGTAAATGGAACACGAGGAAATCTGTTTGCTAAAGATTCTGGTCTTGAGAGCATCCACACCATGCACTGCATGGATGAGTGACTACTCAGACAGGCCCTGGTCTGGCCCAGGGACTCCATCCCTCCCAGCAGTCAGATCCCACTCACTGTGTTCTCACAGCTCACCCTCTGCTTCATTTGATCCCCCAGGAGTTGGATCTGTGAGCTCTGAGAACGCTCCCTGGTGTGCAGGAATGCTGAGTGGGAGCACACACATGACCACAGCTAGAACACTGATATGGACACATCCACAGACCACCAAAAATAACAAGGATAAAATATACTGGAGACAGGACTGAAGTTTCAAACAGCACAAGCAAGAACTTTTGAACTATCGACATAGTGTCCTTATAAACAGATAGTAACCTCTGTTTATGGGGTAGACAACAGTGATTCTGTGACTTTACCAAAGAAGGAAGACTAAGCTTTAAGGTATTTTTATCTTAAAAATGTTGCCTGCACGTAAGTTAGGATGCTCTGGATGTATAAATATTCCTTAATTATAAATTCCCTAGGTTTGTCACATTTGCATAACACTCCTCTAAAGCAAAGCACCCAAAGAGATGTGATAATGACCACACCACCTGCTTCTAGAAGAGTAGCTTTCTCTAAATACACCACTGAAATCATTATACTCCTGTAAGTTAGATATTTTCAAGCAGTTCACACCTTGCAGAGTCCCATTATCTGTTCTGCCCTTGGATCCCAGAAGGCACAGGAGTAAGCAGAAAAATGAATTGTGAAAGAATAGTTAATTAAACATCATAATTCACAACTCATTCCTTTAGTAAGTCACAACATACAACTAAAATGAAGGTGTAGTAAGCTCAGCAGCTGCAAATAACTAGATTATTGACCTTAGAAATTCCCACTTCCACCAAGATACTTAGCTCTATCCAAGTTTCTCAGCAGACTTTACCTATTCCTCACAGCTAGTTCTCCTGAGTTCTTGGGCTGTGTTCTTTGTTCTTTGCTGTGTTTTGCATCAAATGCTCCTACGTTTCCAGCACAAAAAATGGCTGGAAAGGACAACCAGCATCCAGGAAAAATAATTCATTCCTAAAGAGACTGAGACATATACCTGTCTTTCTGCTACAGACAAAAACAAAACCAAACTAACTAAAAATTGTATGCTGACAACAGTAAGAGAATTACTCAAAATAATATTTTTATTCTGCAGTCTGGCTGCCTACAGAAAAAATAAAGACTTCAGACTACAGGTCACTTATAATAATATGGGATTAATAAAAATTACGTTATTTCTTCCTGCAGACAGGACACCTCCTGCTTCTCATCATGATTATCTTTGCTTTCTTCCACTACTCCTTCCTGTAACACAGGAAGTTTTTTAATCAAAGTACTCTTAAGGCTAAGGCAACAGAACATAATCAGAAGCAATAAAAGCTGATGCTCCTCATGAAACAAATAATGATGCCTTCCACGAGTCTGCTATTCTCTAGTGCACTGGAGACAAAAATCTCAAGGTTGTACTTAGCCCCAATTCTTCAGCAAAGTTACAAAGAGTTATTTTACTATGCACCGTTCAAAGAATTAAAAAGGAACAGTGTCATCTTTCTATCTGCTCCTCTGTCCAGCTGATTTGCTATCATTCCATCAGGATATGGAAACATTTTCACCCACGAATGCCCTGTTGCAAAGCCCTGCCTGACCATAAAGCACAGAGGATGCACCCAAGGCTTCTCAGCCCCTTTGCTCTATGACATGTATGACCTCTCCTTGTGCCACAGGATTTACCTGGCATCTGTTAACAGCCTCGAGTTTTCTGGGTTGGAGGTTTTTTGTCTGTCACACAATATTGCCAGGATGTACAAACCAAGAATGCTAATAAAATTAATAATGATCCATCACCTACACAAGACACGTTGCAATCCTCGTGCATTTTATGAAGGTGAGAAGCAAGCCAGGGCAGGTGACATCGATATTATTTTACCAACACTGTGTACCAGCAACACACATCCCTAGCAGGCTTCCTGAGACACAAAGTTCCAGACAGTTGACTTCCTTTCACAGACTGCTCACATTTCAAAGTCCTGACAAACCTACAAAGGAAAGGAAAGATGTGCCTGAGGTGTTAGCAAATCCAAAAATAAGTCAGAAAAAGGGATGGTAGTTAATAAAGGATACAGCAGCAGACAGATAATGCCTCAAAGAATCCAAGTTATTGCAAGTATGTATAACTGAAGGATCCACTATTTGTAACTAAAATTGTGACTGCATCTTACAATTCCTAACTGAGGAGTTACCAGTGATCAAAGGTGACAGTGCTACTTTCTCCCATTGAGCTGCTTTTATAGTTTGTGACTATCACACTGGCAAAACCTACCATGACTTATTAGCCAGACCATGAAGAGGCAGAAGATTACCAAGTCACTTGTAGGATTTTTGAAGTGATCCATTTCCTGGTCTTCTAAATTTCATCAAACTGAAGCAAGGAACATCAGAGTAACTGCCCCAGTGCATGGGATGCATCATCTTTCAGGAATGATAGATCTTCAACAACCACATAGAGAAATCAGTTTCATTTGTTCCCTGGGCCTGACTATTTAACAACCTGCATTAGAGGTCTGATAAGTCTCCCAAAAACTTTTTCTGTGTGGAAATGTACCCACACAATTCCCAAACCAGCAACACAAACTCCTCCAAAAGAAGCCTAAAAGTGAATATTTAGAGATATAGAACATTGTCTGAACCAGCAGCAAACTTCACAGAGTTACAAATTGTCCACAATAAACTAACCATCACTATGAGCCCACAGATTTGAAATCTGCTGTCAGAACAGTCCTCTGCAGCAAAGGGATCTGGTCACACACTCTCACCCAAACAATGCTTCCTCCAAGGAAGTTTCAGGCTGAGCTCTCAGGCTGTGTGTGTTAACCAGGAGTACTCAACCAAACAACCCATTCTATAGGTTCTCATATTCTCAGAGAGTATCTACAGCTCTCCTCGAGAACACTCAGAAGCACAGTGGACATTTTGTGAAAAACAACCTGATAACCACAGAGTTTCATTTATAACTACAGTGGGTGGGCAAGAAAGCTGCCCTTTCAGTCCTAGACATGGAATTATTGTCTCCAAGACAAATAAATAAATGTGTTACAGGTTGTCCCAGTTCATTGAACACTGTATCACACAACAGGAGCAGCAAGGTTACCTTCTCTCAAGGAGCTTCTCTTTGTTTTCACAGACACAGTGTTGGCAAGAGGCTTCTCATGCAAAGTGAAGTTCCTTGCCCCAAGCTACAGCTATCACTATTCCTCCTGACTATCCACAGGCAGTAATGGAAAACACCAAAAGAGGGCAGAACAGGGGAAAGGAGAAAGGGAAAAAACCTTCTAGCTGAAATGGAGAAGAGAAAAACACCATTGCTAAAAAGTCATTGTCATCTCCCCTTGACTTTCACAGTGATTCTCTATAGGAACATGCCAGAACCTGCTGCATGTAAGGAACAGCCAGAGAGTCACACATAAGTGGAAGTTTTTGGAAGTCAACTACTTTAAACATCACCTGAAGTTTTTAAACCTATTTTGTACCATGTCATAGAAGAATACAAAAAAGGCTCCTACATCCAGCTTTCTCAGACAAGTAGATAACATATTTCCATTTTTTCCATTTTCTGTAAGAGAAAACTTGGGTTTGACTTCACACCAAGAGTCTCCCTATATATCTGTTTCCTTTTTCAAAGAACACAAAAAAGCACGTATGTCATGAACCTGGAGAACATTCTACATTAAAGATGTTTTTAAGGCAGAAGAATTATCTGCTCTGAACTTGGGATATGGATGAAAAGACATACAACTGAGAGGAAACTTAATAAAAAGGAAAGGCAGCACAAGATCTTCCAGCAACACACTTCTTTCTACAAAAGAACACGACTGTCAAGTAACTATACATAAAAAAGGAGATAGAAGAATACACAGCAAGTACATGCTAAGATTTCAGATGCCAGAGTAATTTTAGAAACCACACTAATCTTATGATTTAATTTACTATTTTATTAATACTTTGCTCTACTAGAGAGAACTCCGGTCTCTAACTAAGCCTGATAATTTTCTTAAATTGCTGGGCTAAAGATGGGGGGTGCTAAAGATGCACCTTTCTGCAAACTTCTAAATAGTTTCATGAAATGACTTCACAAAGCAAGTTTTGCTTTTGCAGTCACACAAAGCACAGCTCCATCAGCCTGTGGTTTGCTACTGTCCCAACACTGACAGGAGCCATCAACATCAGGCACACTGAGCAGAAGCATTTCCTTCAAACTGGGCACGTACAGAACAACACACTACAAACTGGCATATGGTTTGCGTTCTAAAGGGCAAAAGGGGGTACAAATATTTCTCATATTCAAGCAACTGTAGACCTACAGGAGAGACAAATAAACTTGTCACAGTTTAAACTTTCAGTGATCTACCAGAACAGCCTAATGTTGAGACCTATCCTTCCATGCTTAAAATGAGACTACTACTCTGCTCTTGATGCTTTTACCAGAATCAAAGACACTTATGTTCATCTCCCTGATATGAAAAAATATTTTTCTTTTACCCAATTGAGAGAATGCAAAGAAGAAATCACCATTTTCTCAAGAAACTGCAATGGGAACAAGCTGCCAAGCATTTCAGCACACAGCTTGAAGGTCTTGCCAATGACTGCTGCCTATGCAGAGAATTAACCAGTACCTGCTTATCTAAGCCTCAAATTTCCTTCTGCTCAGTGTGAGGTTGACTCTGTTACCTTAAAAATGTCTTAATACAAGATGTATGAAGATACTTTTAATCTTCCTAATATGATGCTGTGAAAGATAAACTGTTTAAGGTATGGGAGGATACCTAAATAAGCTCTGAACTCTTCAAAGTTTTATGGAAATTATGGTGCCTTGTTCTTTAAATAAGCTTTCACTTATATGGTCACCTGATTTCATTTCAAAAAGAAAGTGAGAAATCAGAACCTTTCCTTGCACGTGATAACAGAACTTTCTGTGAGTCTAATATGCAGCCTGATCTAATTTTTAATTTTTTTCAACCAGATAGACTGTTACAAACACTAGGAAATTATTTTCAGAAACATTTGAAAGAGTCTTAAACAAATTTTTGCAGCCTTCATTTATACTGACAAAGCATTTGGCATCAAAAACTGCTGAAAAGCACCAACATCAAGACTACTCTGTTTGAGGATGTGTGTTTCTAATAACTACTAAGAACTACAATGTATCACATAAACACACCAAAAAAATAGATTCAGAATTGCTACTTTAATATCAAATGACTCAGTTATTTACTTCCAAGAAGTGAGGGGGATGTAGCATGAAGGCAGTGAATATCCATGTCTGATTTTGGCACCAAATAAAGCAGGGAAGGATAGTTCCATTATATTTCTCTCATGTCACTTAAATCCACCTGTAATTATTTCTTTAACTGTGTTTTACAGAAGCAAGCTAAAGACTGTTACTCTTCCACAGAAGCATTTTTCAGCTGTGAGTGATGACATATTTATTGTTTGTTAAATTCACTAAATACCTGAGAGGGCTTTTAGAAAAGGCCATGTAATCAACTAACTTGAAAAAAAAAGTGAGTTCTTTAGGGCTCATCATGCTTCAAAAACTGCTCTGTTTTATCTTAGTTCTTGAGACTCAGAGGAGACAATAATAGGAGGAAACTAAGTTTATTCTAATACTCAGACAGACAATGTATAAGGCAGAACTATCTTTTCAAAACTAAACTCTTAGTTTAGGGAACAATGTACACCTGTCTCATTCTGATAATAGAGGAACATAAAGCCTTCCAGTCAACAGTCCTGCACTTCTGAGCCTTCCACCCTTTCACCACAGGCTGAAATCACAGGTTTGGTGTCCCTGGTGAGACCTAACACCCATGAAATCTAAGTGGGAAACACATTTTCTGTGAAATACACTGCACAGAGAGAAGAGTAGAAGGCATCCACAGTAAGAAAAGCAGCCTGCCTACCTTGGAGCATAACAATAACCACCAGAAGGGTCTGCACACAGAACACAGGTGGGGGAAAAGGAACTACTGAAAAAGTTGTGCTTACTGGAATCCACATGCAGTCATGCATATTCCTGCTCACTCGGTCAAGGAAAGAAACAAAGGCTGCCTAAGCTGTACTGGTTTAGTGGCACATTAATATTAATAATATTAATAAGATTCTAAACATAAAACTCACACCTCATCACAACAAATAATTGCATATTATCTTGCAGAGGATCAAAATCAATAGAATTACTATTACAACACCAATGCTATTAGTGTAAACTCATATTTATTTTCAAGACTAGAATAAACTACAACAAAATCAAGAAAGATATCTAAATAACTAATCCAGAATGACTTTTCTGTTCTAAAGGACTCAGAGGGGAAAAAAAAGGCAATATTCTGCATAAGAGGATATTCAATAGTTTAAGTTTTTTTAAAAACTACACCCTTTCCACCACATGCTCAGAACTAAATAACCCAAAATATTTTATCTAACTGTTCTGGTTTCTAACAAGCACATTTGAAGTTGAAAACTCTCTGGTCCGTTAAAAGAGCTAAAGAGACATAATTGAAACCAGTAATGCATTAAATTAAATGGAGCAAATCTTCACCAATAACACAGAGTCTGTTACCAGTGCCCTCAGAAATGTCTAATTCTTCATAAATGTCAAGCCCCATTTCACTGCTTATGAGAAGAGCTTTCATGAAGCAGTATTATCCTAATGTGTCCATGTGTGCACTGCACCCACACAGATGCAGCCACTCATGATCAGCACTAAATGAGACCACCTGAATCAGACTATCAACTCCTTTTATTTGCTTGGGTTTAAATTTTGTTTTAAATTTGTGCTAGCAGGACACAGAAAGTGAACAAGGATATCATCAAAAGAATCAGGACCACGATTCACATCCAGAACAAACAAGCTTTTCCCTCAGACCAGCAGCCTCCCCTGGGGCGAGCCCCAGCCTCTCTCAGGGCTCTCGGGTGCCCCAAAGCCACGGCCTTTCCAGCCCTCCTGGCGCACTCGCGCTCCCCTCGGCAGAACTCTTCCATGCCGTGTGTGTACCTTAAATCCCTCTGCTACTGTCCTCGTCTCCTTTGGTCACCTCCAGCACCACACGGCTCGCGGCTCAATTTGTAACCGCGCCAGAACCTGAGCGGCGGCCGCATCTCAAGGTGAGCCCAAGTCAGGGCGGATGGAACGGGCACCGGCGGCTGAGGAAACGCCACAGGCTCATTTGTCATCCCAACTTTCACCCGACGCTGTCGATAAAACCCAATCCACCTTGGCCAGCCCTTCCAAAGGCGAGGTGAAAGTGCCACCGCGCTGCCGCCGGGCTGGGGGATCTCCTTCGCCGTGCCGAACGCGGCGCATCCGATCGAGGAGTTCACCTGCCCGCCTCAGCGCGGGGAGGGCGCCCAGGCCCGGAATCGCCGCCCG
>WEIU01017782.1:1468313-1517999 GCA_013389925.1 Aegithalos caudatus
CCCGGACGCGCCCGGGCAGCGCCCCTGAGCCGGCCCCGCTCCTGCCGCCAGGGCCCTGAGGGCAAAATCGCTCCCACCTGGGCTTTGTGCAGCAGCGGCACCTGGCAGCCTCCCCCCCTCGCTCTGTGTGCTCCCGTCCAGCAGCGGAGGAAGGGCAGGGCTGGGTCTCGGTTCTGTGCAAGAGGTATTTCGAGCGTTTTTTCTTTAGGGTTTTTTTCCTCACAGCAAACGATCATCAAGTCCCAAGCACAGCATCCCCAGTAGAAGAAACATAGCAAGCTTCTAATTATAAAAACTTCCCAGCCCTGCTGCTGCTGCTGCCAACAGGGTCTAGCTAGCATGGTAAGGCTGCCCACAGCACCTGAAGCCACTTTTCTGCAAAAGGGAAATCACAGTGATTAGGAATCAACTGCAAACAGCTTGGCCTACTCATGGAAAACACACAAACAGAACCCAAACCCCAAATAATAATTTCACTATACTGCAGGACAGTTTAGGTAGTAAAACTGTACCAAGACTAGCATGTTTGTAGCACCATAATCTGCTAAACCAGTACTTTTTTTAAATACAGGAACTGGTACATATAGTCTACATAGCTGTAATTCTGTGATATTCATACCAAGAAACACCACCTGAACACCACATGTATACCAGGCTTAAATCTTTGTATTTGAGGCTCTTTTTCTTTTCTTCCAAGAACTTTTCTTAGCATTAAATAGTTTCCTGGGGAGACAATAGTGAGGAAGTGTGCCTTGACAGCAGTGTCAGAGAGTAGGTCCCCCCTTTTCATACAATATCCAGATGTTTTACAAAAAAGCTTGCTCCTTTCAGCTTAGTTCACTGTCTGTGTCACAAAACATAGGATAACAGCTGCTGTCACCCCAACATGGCTGAAATACTGTTCCAGCACATGTGCCAGCTGTATTTTAATCAGAGACAAAAGCACCTGACAGAACTCTACACTGAATAAACAGCTGTTTTGCTAAAAGTTTTTAGTCAAATGCAGAATTGTACTGCATTAACACTGCTCATAATCAAAAGAGTTAGCTTACAATGACATAGTTAGACTGGGCCAGATAACAAATGGGAGTCAGCTAGGAACAACACACCAGTTCACGTTCCCAACTGATATTCCCAAATTGACTGCTGGCACAGGTGTGCTACCTCCCCTCTGAAAGCCCAGGCAGAACAGATAAATGAAGGCAGGTGGGAATGTATAGTTATAGACCACACTGAGTTTTTGCTTATACCAGTTCACACTAAAATTAACTTCCAATTGTATTTATTTAAGTAGAACTATTTGCTGTCCAACATTGGAAATATTACTTCAAAATACCCCTTTCAAAGTCAAGGAAGAGTCTGTGTTCCAACGTTTTGCCAAACAGAGTGAAAGGTTCTAGCAAAAAGAAACAAAACCAAAGCCCAGATGCAAACTGAACCTGTGCAGTCTCCTTGATTAAGTAGCTCGTTCTCCAACAAGGCAGAAATGCTTTAGGTTATTCAGCAACAGGACAATTAGAAACCTTAATAAATGCATTTAAACCTTTATCTGGGTGCTCTTATTCAGAACAAGATGGCCCTAGGGCTTGGGGAAATTAGGACACATTACACTGGGGTGTGAATTTACATCTCACTAACTCCCTGTGCTGATACTACTGTATGCATTACATACAAAGCAAATTACCTTCATTTCCAATGACTTTCTAACTTCTATGTAAAGAAAAAAAAAGAAATTAGGAACCCACATTTGTGGGTAACCCAGGAGGATCTGACACTGTAAAGCCACATCTCATCTACTGTCCATGAGCCTCACATTATGGGTAAGCTCTCAGGTAGTCAGTACTTCCACTGCTTCCAATATGGCCAACTAAGGCTACCAGAAAATTATTTTGGCTTCCAGTAGGAATCCACAGGACTTTGGTTCACGTTTTGTCACTTCAGTATTCCTGAGCATTCAGATGTAGACAGATACCATTCAAGACCTGAATTAGCTCTAGATACACTTTTTAGTTTTCTTTGAAGACTCTTAGTTGCTGGATTTATATGAGAAGTATTTGAGAGCGATTTAGGAAGTAGTATCATCCCTAATTTAAAGTTATTTTGCTCAAGAGACCTTTTTGCAATACTACCATTGGTATTTTCAATGCCAGATCACTGTGTGTAACTCTAAGTGGGATGTGGTCCTGAAATTTCTCCGAGAGCTGTGGCCACAAAAGTTTTGGAATAGCTGTATTTATATGGGAACGCTATAAAGAACTAATTTTTAATTTACTAAATGGTTTCCCAAAAGCAGTGAGAAGGGCAATACATATCAGACCTTATTATTAGCCTGTTACAACCCATCAAAACTCAGAAGCCAGTATGATAATGATGCCACTTCTACAGTAACTGTGCCAGTACTGTAAGCCTTTACTGGCTCCCACCACTTCAGAAAGCAGCCTCATACTCAGAACTGTATTAGTGGGTAGAAGTTTGTATTTATTCTGCCTCACTTTGCACTGCAGTGAATTTCATGCATCTGTCCCTTCAACTGTTATTTGAGATAAAGCAAATGGCGTTTTCAAGTATGACAGAATTGTAAAAGAGCAAAGAGAAGTAAATTCCCAGTTAGAGTAAAGCCTCTCCTGCCATTAGGAAGGTGCCTTAGAGGGTATAGATACAGAAAACATGTCAAAGGGCACTGCCACTTACATCCAGCATGGCTCAAATCTGCATCCCTTACATGAGCTCCTTATTTGAGGCAGCCCCTCTCTATGTAATCAGCTTTAAGGACTTACTAAGCACTAACAAATCAGACTGTCCCACACAATGTGTATCCTAAAGACGTAGTGGAAATTGGTCAAATGTGGTGTCAGTCCTGAAAAATAAAATTTAAACTTTATCTACAGGTACACACAAAATGAGAAAACCCCACAAAACTTAATGTATCTCCTTCCATATCCAACCTTCATCATTCATCTTGATATCGTGACTTAAAATGGATTTATTATTCTAACAGTTAACAAGTCATTCAGCCATTCAGATGTTGTTGCATCCCTATAACACCAGCAGTAATAATTCCATTTTCTTTGTCTACCCTGTTGATTCTTCAAAGGGAAGCAAGTATCCAGACCACAACATCCAGGATAAGTTCAATTGAAGCATACAATAATTTCTTGGCACATAAAAAAACCCAAAAACATCTTTTTCCATGGCTACACTTTGTCCTCTTCTAAAAATAACCTGTAAGGCACTACAACATGCATTATCTCAGTTTACCAGGAACCAACCTCAATATATCTAATTTTTACAGAAGTAATGAAATGTGTTTACGGATATAATTACCTCAATATAAAGTCTGTATCGTTGGCAGAACTGAAGAGCAACTTATTCTTACATGCCAAGTTCTAAGCATATAAGGATATTTGATTCCAAAGGCAACAGAAGCTGGTATTTCAGTACATTGAAAAAGAAATTTACATTTTCTTGCATTTGACAGTCAATCTTCCTTAAGTTTATCTTCCAAAAGATTGTACTGGACAGGGATAGAAAGAAGGGCAAGACAGCAAATAAGAAAGATATCTTTATCTATACACCACATCCAATTGTAATCAAAATCTTGCAGGAAGTATCCTGTTTTACTAGCCTTAGGCTTTGAAAATATAAAAACCCCCTCATAGTAGCAGATACCAAAATATGTCAAAGACAACAAGACAATACATGCCAGTGCCCACCAGAATAAGAAGGGATCATAGAGTTAAATCTGTAGACTTAAAACCTTATGGTGGCACTGCTATATTTGGTATTACTTTGCTTCCTGATGACTCAACAATTTTCTTAAAATAGGATAACTGCCTCTGACAGACTTTAGTTAATCAATGAACCTCAAAAAAAAGAAATCCTCTTCCCACCTCCCTAGTTTTATACTAATAAAAGTCTCCACTGTGTTTTCACTTGGCAAATCAGATGTACAGTGACACTGCCAGTCCCATCTTTTACGCATTTTTTCTGTGGAAATGAATGAAGAGCTCACAATACACACCTGTGTACAAAAATATTATGAATAAAAACTCAGCAAATTACTGTGAAGATCAGCAGACTTTGACTAAGCCCTGTTTCTGTGCTTGAAACCTAAGTGCCTATTTATGAAAGCTTTTAAAAGGATATATTAAAAACAAGAGCATCTACCTCACAATCATCAAGAGCCCTGTAATGAACCAATGCCTGGACAAAGTCTGCTTCCAAGAAATAACACAAATAAGGGAACTGTCACCTCTCCACTGTGGGCTACAAAACACTCTCCTTGGTGGGGTGATTGTGCACAGAGGAACCATTCTCTCACTCTTCTAAGGAGTTATATGTGGATCCCTGAATATCTCAGTTTTTCTGCACCATCTACTACGTACAAATTGCTCTGTTACCCCAACCAGTCATCGACCTGAAGGAGACAAAAGTACCTGCCATGACTTTACAGCCATTGTTGTGGGTCCTCATGTTTTTATATAGATAATCACAGATTAGTTGGTTTCACAAAAATAGCATCCTTTAACAACATAATCTAAGCATAAATAAACCCATAGGATTTCCTTCTGTATGTAAGCCAAGAGGGTTTTAAACAAGAAAGCTTTGCAGATAAAAAATAAAAGAAACCTTCATTTTCATGCTTTAATCTGAAAACAGTGTGTGTCTGTTCTTCAGAAATACCCACCTTGGAATTACTTCCTCCACGTGAGCATCCTGGAGTGCTACAGACACCACTGAAATCAAGATAATTGCTCTGCATTTTATGACTGCTTGAAAGTTCACATTGGGTACACGTGATTGGATCTGAAAAGCAGACTGCCCTGTGGTTTTACAAAAGGCAAGCTAGAACTCAGATTTTTTAAAATGAGACAGATTTCTTTCCCAGATGATTGCCCTTGGGCTGGCAGAAAATGTAATCCCTGCACAAAAACCCCAAGAAGCACAAACCAAAGAAGTACCTGGTATTTTCTATCCAAGCCTTAGCAAAAATAAAATCATTTTAATCAGGACTTCAGTCTAAGAAATTAAAACATTAAAAATATATATCCAATATTATACAAGAAGTTTTAGACAGCAATTTTTTTTGTGCATTAAATCATATCACTCTTCTTCTGTAAAACTTGAATGTGTGCAACACTTCTGTATATAAAGTAACGAGGAATAGCCATCAGATTTCTTACTGATCCCATTGCCAAGAGTGAAAAAAAGGTGGTAGAATTAGTCAGTTCATACTGTCTTTTAAAATGACTAGAATTTACAGGGCCAGAATCTACTAGATGAAATATTTTCTACAGTAGAAATTAAAATTTCTGAAATTTCCAAATAAAACTTAACAGAATCACTTTTAATAGTGCACAAAATCAACCTTTTAGGTGCGCCACTAAAATCCAGATATAATTTTAAATGAAGAATCATTTTATGGATTCCCAAGTTTTTATTTCTTTTACTGAAAGCTCAGTGAGTTACATTTTTAAAATTGTAAGTCGAAGTCACAGTTTTCTGAGAAAAACACTTCTTAACTTCTTCCATGACTCACAAAATAAAATTTTCAAGTTTTTTTTTTTTTTTTTTTTTTTTTATTTGCAGATGAGTAATTTAAAGTACTTAGAAAGAAAAAGAAGTCCATAGTCCCTCCCCTAAGTATCTTGCTGAGATTGTGGATTTTCTAGTAAAGCACATGGAATCTGCTTGTGGGATTTTACCTATTCTTCTTAAACATGAGCCTATTCCTGAGAGGATAAAGAAGAAAAACTAAAACATTTCCAATCACTATCAAGTAAAAATCATCAAAATGTTAGGAAAAACCTTAGACATACTTTCTAGGAAATGGCTTATTAAAAGCACATAGTCTTTCCAGTTGTCATTAGTAGATGAGAAAAGCTGTAAACATGGAGCAAAGGGATCTTCCCTGGAGAATCAGGAATTGGTGTTTGTTGGCTGAGACATCCCAGTTTTCTGCAGAAGCATTGGATAGGTAATCTAAATAATTCAAAGCTAGCTTAGCTGCTCTGAGCAATTTAGTTAAAACCTAATAGATGAACAGAGCTTTTCTACTTTGGATAACTGAGGGGACCAGAAAAATTATTCAGCATGGAAACTCAGGTGAGCTAAAGTTAAGGATTATTAAAGAAACTCTGGTTCTTGGACAAAATTATAATTCATATAGGGCATTTATTTTATATGAAGTTGCTACTGAGACTCATGAAATCAGTCTCCAACACATTGGATGATTTTTTCAAACTTTTTCTTTGTGAAATGCAGCTGCAAATCAGAAGGCAAAAATGGCTGTCTGGATGTATCTAAAACACATTCAAATTAATTGAAGGCATAGTTGAGTATTTTTTGCAGTAACTGATCATACATGATTATATGTGAACTGCAGCCGTTCTGCCAGGTGTAAAAGGATTCAGCTGTATCCTAACACACCAAAGGACTGTATTGAGCAGAAACAACTCAGAAGTTGTATAGCTTTGTCCCCTTGCTGGAACACTTCCATGGGTAAGCTGGACCAGGGCTTGCCTTCCATGCCCAAAGGCCAGCTTGCTCCAGGACCATCCACCCACCCCTGTCTAATCCAGCTGTGAAACATCTGTGAAACTCATGCCCTGCCCTGGACACTACCTGAGCTCAAGCAGAAGCCACTCTTTGGTGACACTCCAGCCCCTGCACTCCATTGTCCCCTTGCTCCAGGCAGGGAGCCAGCAGGACTGGACTGCAAGCAGAAACCTGGAGACAGAACTATACTGCTAGAATAGACTGGGATCATATCTTTTAATCTATACCCTATTCTCCAGTCTAGGATTTTTCACCAGTACAGCTGTATTTCCATAGACATTTACAAGTTCGCCTCACTCTCCTTTTTGGTTTCCTAGCCCCCATGATCCTCTACATTTCTCTAGTCTTCCTAAATACCTCTAGCCTTCCTAAATAACTCCACATAGAGTTCTGTATTAGGTTTTCAGAGCGACAACATGCAGAGTAATGGGAGAAAAATGACATAATTCTCCAGCAATCTATACTTGCAGAGTACACTGGAAGTTTTATTAGGCTATTATAACCTTTCTGCTCTTTTTTTTTTCCTGGCCAAGTCCATTTTATCAGCAGAAGACTTCAAGAAAGAAAATGCTGCCATTTGTTTATTTAAGCATCACACACTAATGTAGCATCCATTTGTTTTAAATGCTGATGAAATACAGAGTGTATTAATGATCAAACCCAAGTTAGTTGCCCTAAATTGAGAAAGGTTAAAAACCAGTGCCCTGAGGTCAACCAGATACACAACAATCCCCTCTGCAGAAATGGCACAGCCAAATCTGCTGCTGAGGATGGCTAAGGATTGAAAAGTCTAGAGAACCAGATTTCATAGTTATTAACTAAACCCCTTAAATCTCTTTTGAATTTTAATAGTCAGACTTAAAAAATATCTTACATTTCCTTTCACCTGTGTTCAGGATTTATTGTTTAAGTCAAACTTACTGTTCATCTCTGTCCAAGAATTGCAAATAAGCTTTTTACAGCTTCAACACACTGGCTGGAAAGAAGTGAATTTTTTCTGAGGTAGAACAGAATACTATTTCCTTAAATATGTCTGAAGAGAAGCTATTTCTTCTGAAATGCATCACCCACGTAGAATATTATACCTGAATAAAATCCTGAGGTATGTGAAGTTCTTAGGCATTATATGGACTCTTTTTTTTTTTTTTTTGATAACAGAATGGCAGAAATATATATATGTATTTACTATAAAAGAAATTGAGACTATTACTGTACTCTTTCTGAAAAAAAAGCCTTCAGGAAGAGAACTTCTGCAAAATTATTTATTATATAATTATTATTTGGGTACAATCAATACATGGAAAAGCCTTTAAAAATTTGTTATCCATATGGTGTAAATCTAAGTGGCTCACTTATGCACAGAATGGTAACTTCCTTTTCAGCATGGGAAAAATATGGAGCAAGTCAAGAAATTACATTTGTTCTGTGAAAAAATACTCTTAACTCTCTACTTAAATTGGTATGAAAATGCAATATTGTGGAATTCGAGGCGGACACTGCACTCAAAGGGCTTCATTAAAAACATCAGAAGGCCCCAATAATCAGCACCTTGTTCAGAAGTCCCCCATACCTTTTCTCTGTAGACTCCCAAGGGCAGCTCCACACAGCTCTGGCTCTTTCTCTCTTCCCTCTCCAGTTGTGTTTGGCTCCTTCCTGTCCCTATCCTGGCCACCTTGCCCTGCCCAATGCACAGCATTTCACCTTGGTCTGTCCTTGGGCACGACCTCCTGTCCCTCCCTGCTCACAGCGGGGCCAGCAGAGCCCAACCGAGCCCTCCCAGCTCACTCATGCCTTATCTCACCCACAGCTGGGAGGACAAGGCTGTTCCCACTCTTGGATAATTAATACAGCTGCACTATATTAAGGCCAAGATTGTTTTCAGCACCATCTCTGTCTCCCCACACAATATTCCGTTTTTGAAAGTATTCTGAACCTTGGGTGTGCTTTTTTGTTGACAGCACGCAAAGCTCTCTTTGCTCTTCAAAGTGCTTTTAAAATAGGGCATTTATTCAACAGAGGGCACTCCCTAAAACAGCTTTTATCTGGTCAGAAAGCACATGGACAAGTTTCTATCAAAATTAAGACTCTTGTGTTGGAAGGTGCAAAAAAAGAATCATGGGACCTAAGATTCGGCAGCTCTCCAGTCCAGAAGAAACAGATGACTCCAAGCAGGATATCTAAAATACACAGGCTGGTTGTGGCCAAGGCAATGGGACAGACACTTGTATACACAAATAGCTTATTTGTGCATTTAAAAGGTTCTGTCACTGTTCTACAGACAGTAAATCTTACCCATGCAAATGACTGCACCCAGTGACATTTGAAGATGGTTTCCTCAAAAGGAAAATACATCTTTTCTGTAATTTACCACAGTGTTTCTTCTGAAAGACAGGCACTTGTTATTTTTAAAGGAATACTGCCTATGTATTTTCCAAAGTAACTTGCTGTTGGCCTGAGGGGAAATAAAAAATATCCCTGTGGAATATCAGTGCATAATGAGCAGTGTACTTTGGTGGCTGCCTAGGGAACAGTGCTGGCAGCATCACTCACACACAGAGGCCTGAGGTCTGTAGAAATGACAGCTGTAATGAAAGTCTCTCTGGCTTTGGCAATACCAAGATGAGAAGGATTTAATATGCTGAAGAATTATTCCAATGCCAATCTCTATTTTTTTAATGTCTCTAAATGGAATATTTTTGGTGATAATTAAAAAAAAAAACTAACAAAAAAAAAAGAATCTTACATGTCTCTCTTACATTATGGTGGTTGACAGAGACTAATACAGGGAAATCTGGCAAAAACTATATAGGTGGAATGTAAGCCAAGGATATAAAATGGTTTGGCAGAGAGAAATATTCCCTGCAGGATTTATAATAAAAACAATACAAAAGCACTGAATAGAGAGGTGTACATACAGAAAAAGCAATTACTCTAACAGAATATTAGTTACTATGACAAGTGTTTGAAAAACAGACTTATCTCAACTGCCAAAAATAATTAAGCAGATTGTCTCACTACCCTTCAAACAAAAGAATTAGTGAGAAATTTCATTCAGGCTTCGAGCTTCTTTCTCTAAGAACCAGGAAAATTAACAAGGTCAGCTTGAGTACAGCTAGGATTACTCTTCAGCCAGTATTTTAGCACAATTCTTAATACCTTTTTTTTTTTTTTTAAATCTCCCTCTTAAAGCATTCCTTCCCACAGGGCCATTTGATGCTTTGCCAGCCTGTTCAGTGCCCTCTCGTTCACCCTGCAGCAAAAAGCATTGCTCCCCCTGGCACCACCAGGGCCACAGTCACCCCTTGCTCCAACTGGTGCCATTGCACACACGTCTCTTGCAATAAAGTGATGCTGCTGAAAGGGCACTGGGACCTCAGTTAGCAAGAGCAATTTGGAGGCAATTGCTCCATTACACAGAATATGAGACAGTTGGATTATTATTTCAAGTTTTTCTCTGAGTATTTCAGGCCCCTGGGTAGGAGTCTATGTTGTACTGTGGAACTGAATAATTCAGAAGGGAGTCCCTTAGGGAGAACAGATGTTAGGTAAACACTTCAGGAAAAACCAAGTTGAGTAAAGGCCTTTAAATTATATTTTTCTTTCCCCACTGAAAGCCTAATTATCTCTTAGTAGTTCAGAAGATTTTGTTTCAACCTAACAACCACTTAATGCTCCCTGTTCTCCTCACATTTCTGCCTGAACAGTTTCTGAGTAGTATCACATAGTCTCTAATCATTACGAGGGTGAAATGTTCCTGAGGTTGGAAAAGTAAGTTTCTAAGCTTCAAAAATTGAGAAACAATGGGGGGGAATCTGCTATTCTGCTTGTGCTTCTTACCCTGATGAATTCTTACAGCCATTCAGGCAGTGTTCTGAAGCCTACAGGTACTTCTCAATCCTTTTTCTTCAGTGATCTGCATTAGCAGCTGAGGAGGTTGGCACCTGTTGGAAAATCATCCCTTTTATTCACACTGGACCTGCAGATATTGTCAATAAAGTTCATCCCCAGGCATTCCCTGCTCTGGGTCACCACATTTGGTGTCCTCAGAAAATTGTGCCTACTCTGCTTCCTGCCAGGGGAGGCTATGGCCATGCTCGAGTTTTAGGGTTGTTTGTTTTTAAGAAAAGCATTACAGTAAGTGTTCTGCTACTATTAAAGATAAGGAACATTTTCACTTGAAATGTAGAGATAAAAGCTGATAACATATTGTTCACATAAGGCAGGACTGAAATAAAACCATTCTGGCATATAAATATTAAATAATGTTTCCAATATGATATGTGCAACTGAAGGACAATTACAGCTCCCCATTCCCTCTCCCAGATAAAGTTACTGGAACAACATATCATTTTTAATGAGATGTTATAGCATTCTGTAATTTCTTCTTACCTCTGTATATTACAAGCTACTTTGCTTTCTGCTGTGTGTGTATACAAGCCTATGTTTTAATATTTATATTTTCAGTTGATTGCTGGCAAATATAGAATTAAATAGGTAGCCTACACCACTGTGCAAATTGCTTATAAACCTCAGGTGTTATCCTGGAGGAAAGTAAACTATAGATTAAACTAAAATCTACAATAGAGTCACACTTCTGGGGAGACAAAAGTCATGCAAAGCAGATACCTACACTCTGTGTAATTCAGATTTTGGGTAAATTCCATGTCTTCCCTTTGGTTCTCAGACTGCAAAGGGAAGGATGTCTGTCAGGGAACTCTCAAAGAGCCTACCAAGTATTTTTTTTTTTTCAGAAACCCATTAAAATTGTATCTTTGATCAAATTCTCAGGAAACATTCTAATTTAAAGAACTAGAGAACTGTGACTTAACAAGTTTTGCACTCTTTTTAAGAATTACTTCACCCTGGCCACTTCCTCTTGCCATTTTCCTCTACAAAAATTATTCTAACCTCCTTCTTTCTTCTCTGTCTCATATCAGCTCAATGATAAATAGACTTAATAGGCTTGCAAATCACAAATAGACAGGTGGAGCAGTGATGGACTTGCCATTAGCTGCATTAGCACAATGTGTTTTGGGAATTTCAGGAAGGTATAAGCACATTGAGCTATTACAGGCTATTTCAATAAATCACAGAACATTTTATTTAATTAAGTCCCTTTTAATAGCAATATTAAAGATACAGACAGAAGTGTCATTAGTACATAAAGGCTTGATATACTAAACATCCTGGGTTTTTATAATTTTCCATCCCATAAAAATAACATTTTATAATCTAACAAAAATAGGACTTGATTCTTTGATTGACAGTGTAAAATCTTATGGTTGGTAGGCTTTACATTACTGGGCTCATGGCCTGACAGCTTCCATTCCCTCACCTGCCGTGATCCTTTTTCCAAATCTTAAGACATTACAACCATTGAGGAACAGATAATTTTGCTTTACCAAAATGGAGATATAGAAGAGGATAAAGTGAATATTCAGGGGATGTATTAGTGGTCAGCAGTGAATATATGACCTTCTCAGTATTTTTATTTTTACTATGAGGGTAGTCAAACACTGGAAGAGGTTCCCTGAAGTGATGATCTCCATTCCACAACAGAAGATGGACTGATCATTATTTTAATTTTTTAGGGGAAGACTATAAGGGACCAAGAAAAAACAGAGGTGAAAGATTGAAGCTCTTGTATGGAGTGGGAAGAATTACAAGGCTGAATCCAGAGCACATCTGCAGCCTTCATCTCAGGACACACAAAACAGGAGAGAAGCTGTCTCTACCAGAGCCTAAGATCATGGCACTGGGAGCTGACATCCAGGGAGCTGGGAAGGGTGGTGCTGGGGGCTTGAAAATAAGCCTGGATATTTAAACTCTGGAATTAAAAATACCCACAAATGAATGATACTCCATTCAAAACAACTAACAAATGAATGATTCCCCCATACAGAGTGGGACTGTGTAGGGTAAAAAAACATAGTTAACACAGTGGACTAAAGCCATATATATTGGAGCGACACAACTCCCCCATTTCCTGGGTTTTCAGAAGACCCTGATATTAGTGAAACGTGGCAGATGAGCAAGCTTAACTCCACAATAAAGCTTTGGGCTGCCACTAACCAAAACACAGTACAAACCAGTACTTTTAATATCCTAGGAAGTGATCTTATTATGGTAACCAGTAAGTTACCCCTCCTTAATCTGAACTGTTCCTAACTATATTTAGTCTGTCAGTAGGTAGCAGCTTGCTTACAAACTACACTGCCTGCTGAAGACAACACACACAAAAGCTACCATACACAAGAACTTACCCAACTGCACAAGCTATTTGAACAAATCCTCTTGGCCAGCATCAGAGAGCAATCTCATTTCAGTACAGCCACTCCAGTCCTCCTCAACCTAAGTTCAGGGCCTCTTATGAACTCTTCTTCACAGATGGGAAGGTTTCCAACAGAGCAGTCTCCTGATCATCTCCACATGAAAGGGTATATTCAAAGACACTCTAATGAAGGACTTGAAACCAAATTAATCACTACCACAAAGTGCAGGAGATTTACTGGTCTTTGTTACCAAGCTCTGTTTCCCTACGTGCCCTTCAGACACAGCAGTTATTAGACACAGCAGGTTTGCAGAGCTAATGGGCTCTACACAGACTGCTGGACATTGCAGCTCTTTTACAGACAGTTTAAACAATTTCCTGTTTGTAATTTTTACATTTGTTAATGAAGTAATTATCCTTTTGAGAGTCAACTGCTGACATTCCTACACATAATAAATGGCACATAAAAACATTAATCTCTCCCAGGAGTTGCTATCTTCACATTTGGGTGTGCTCATGACTCTGGAAGGGCAGATTCACTAACTGGGGAAAAAATGTTGTTTGAAACCCTTATGAAGCAATGCCTAAAACAAACAATAAATAGAAGTGCTTCACTTTTGGCTGATATCTGCCATAGTCATTTTTAGTTTGCTTTTCCCCTCCTGTGATGTCTTACAGCAAACTGAAGCTCTAAGCATGATTTGCTGTTTCCCACAGCATTCCTCAGTGAGTAGCCAGAGCAGCAGTGAAAAGAAGGAGGGAGGTGGGGCTGTGTGTGCCAGGCACAAGTCAGAGCAACACAAGTCCTTCAACAACTGCATGGATTATTAGGCAGTAGCTTATTTGCAACCATCCATCATTCCTCTCCCAAGCAATCTCTACCCAGGCATAACAACTTGATTACACAGCTCCCACCATATGTGCCCATAACACAGATTTCAGAACTGCTTAACTCACACATGCAATGTATGATAATACTTTTATCCACGTCAGCCTGGCATTTTACGGTCTGTTGCCTTCACTGTCCTTGTCTTTGGAGTAAATGTGGCTCATCTGTGGTATTCCCAAAAAGTCTGTAGTTTTAAAATTGCTGAAAATTTCACCAACTGCAATGTCAAATTAAGAGCAGATTTTAAAAAGTTGAAGTAGAAGCTAGACAAGTAAGAAGTTGCTACATTCAGGAGATACAGCGATTGTTTCCCATCCGTTCCTAATGTATATTCCACATCCACAATAGGCTTTGTTTGGATCTCTGAGGGAAGTAAAGCTAGTTTCTGCTGTAGGTTTTGGACACCTGTTAAAAACCTGAGGCTGGAAAGGGTAGAAGAGAAGTATGTTTGGTTTTGGGTTGTTTTTTTTTTTGCATGTGCAGCTGAAAAGAAATATTTTGAGTTATTATGTTGATATTTCTATTTCTAGTCTCCTACTGTAGTCACTTCTGATAGCATCCCAATGTCTATATCATGTTCATAACAAGACCCTCCTGTGAGCACTAGGGAAAAACCCAAAGCCTGCTTTTCCTTTCTTTTACTGAAAGCCATGGCTGCTTACACATCATGTAAATTTTACACCACTTTGTGTACCAGCACGTACACAAAGGCTGGATTAGCAGTATGTGCACACACATTTCAAACTGCTGGCTGCAGCTTTTCTCTGCTTCAACAGAGGATCACATTAACAATTATTAGTCAGACACAGTGGGCAGCCTATTACATGTTAGGAAGGATCTGTCATTTAAATGGAGTGATGGCTACAAACACACATCTATGGCATTTATTAGCTCTGAGCTGCCATCCCAAGTGCTGGGGAACAGCTGAAATGAAAACCCAAGCCACTTCCTAAATCAGAAAGAAAACTATTTCTTAAATGCAAATAAAATCCAACTTCAGTCGTTACTTGAAGCTGAACAGTCTACAGTTGTGATCCCACACAAAAACTGACGAGGCAAATTAAATCTTAACTGTGTACAGAGGGGAAAAGTTCCTCCTCTGGAAGTCTGTGTATAAATAGGTTGCTTCAGCATCCAGCAGCTGGCCTGGCAGCTTTTGCACTGCAAGCAAAGTGCGAATTAACATCCCTGACAGGGACAGTTCATAAATAAAGCAATATTCTAGAAGCTAAAATCATTTCTGTCATGTGCTGAATCTTAGAAGTACTACAGCAAAACACTCTAATGTCTGAATTCTCTAACCTTTTCCTGCTGAATTATAGAACACAGGCTGTAAATATTTAACTGAGACAAAGGAGGCTCTTGATTGTAGTAAGAATAAAGTGTTACCTTCTCCATTAGCCTCATTCTATTTTCAAAGGTATTCCAAGGTTCATTGGGTGGCAAGAATAGATTTTATTGTCAAACATGAAACCTTCCTGGGAATGTTCAGTGAGAAACTATTCAGGTGAGAAAAGAACAATGAACACAGAACAGAGCTGAAGCTTGAACCTCGAAGTTTCACAGCCCAGAGCAGCTGAAGACCTGCATGACCCACGGTGTTCTGTGTGTGCCTATCCCCCACCCATGGTGTGTCACAGTGCCCTTGCAGCTTGCAGGCACCAAAGCAATCATTTCCAAGGCAGACAGAGGCAGCTACAGCATTATCCAGCTGAAAACAACTGACTAGGCAGCAGGGCTACTACTGCTGCAAAAAACAGATCACTTCAACACTTCTTGACATTGGGGACCAAATACAGGTGAGTTAGTTTACCTTCTAAATACGGCAAAGACTGTGCAAATAAGGAAAGCTTTACAGCATTAATGTCTGCAGAGTGAAAACTTCAAAGTATTACATGAAAAGATCACATTATAGCACGAAATCACTAGCAGCAACATCCATACTATACTGTGGCAACTTGCAGCCATTTCATTCAGGAAGTTTCACTGAACACAAACAATTCAGCTAGATTAAAGCAGAGCTATGGACAGCTACAAGTACATCTTGTTCAATTAACAGCAAAAACACATAACCCACCCATAGGGATTTTGAGCTAGAATTGTTATGTTTATTTGCTTCCAATCTTCCATAAACAGTATGACAGCAGAGCAGAGAAAGAATAACAGCAACTGAGCAATTTTCTTAACCAATTTTTAAACCACACTGGTGTCTTAGAGAAGAGTCTTTATCAAGTATGGTATTTTTGTTACCACTTCTTTTGGACACAATCAGATGCTCCATAAATTAGCAGGCCAGAGCAGTTCATAGATTAGAATTCACCTAGACTCTTAAAAATGAGGGAACAGCTTCACTGGGCTTGGCACAAAAGTTATGCTACCTGGTCAGAAGAGTTGTAGGATGGTTAATGTTGGAAGGAATGTCCAGAGGTCATCCTTGTCCAGATCTCACTGTCCAAGCAGGGTTATCCAGAGTCAGGTGGCTTTTGAATAACTCCAAGGATAGAAAGTCCAGGACCTCCAGGGGCAACCTCATAGCAAATAAGTGGTTTGTGATGTTCAGAAGGGACTCTCTGGGTTCCATTCTGTGCCCACTGTCTCTCTAGTTGTGCCTCTAGACACCAGTGAAAAGAGCCCAGCTCCACCTTCTTTGCACCCTCCCTTGTGGTAGTTGGTTTCTTCATATATTAAAATAAAGGACCCCCCAAGCCTTCACCCCTGCAGGCTAAACTGCCCCAGCTTTCTCAGCCTTTACTTATAGCAGAGCTGCCCCACTCCATTAACCATCTCTGTGGCTCTTTGCTCCACTCTCCAACACATCCACATCTCTCCTGTACTGAGGAGCCAGGACTGCCACAGACACCTCCAGGCCTGGCTTCAGCAGTGCTGAGCCAAGGGGAAGGATCCCCTCCTGGAGCAGCTGGCAATGCTTTGCCTAATGCAGCCCAGGAGAGCACTGCAGATGCCTTTGCTGCAAAGGCACACTGCCAGAATGGGAGCTGAATCTCAGTGAAGCTTCCTGCCAAGACTTTCACAAGGTGCTCTGATGTGAAGGCAACACACAGCAGAGCAGGGAGGTTTCCACATGCCCCAGTACGAGACAAGGCATTCCATGAGGCACATACCCAAAGTGCAACTTTGCCTTCTGTTAGTGCTGAGGAAAACAGCATTTCTACATCAGAATCACAAACAATGTGCACTAAAAAAAAATAAATGTTGAATAAAGGTATTGCAACTCCTATTACTGGAAAGTTAACCTGGTTTCACCTCTGCACTTAACTCCATTAGCTCTGCATACAGCTACACTGCAGCTGAGCAGCACAACTGCTCCACAAGAGTTACCACTGAACAAGATACACTTTAGATCCACCTCTTCTCAATTTGCTTTTCCTTTCCCAAATACATTGAGGATATTCCTGGAAGCATATCTGAAACTGACAGTGAAGAAGACAACCCTGAGCAGCTACTACATTGAAGACCTGGACTGTTGTGGAGGTCTTAGAGGTAACTTTTTGTGAAATTACTGTTTTCTTCTCCTCTATTACCCAGAGATACATGTCAAGTGATTCACCTAAGAAAACTTGTCCACAAATTTAAAGTTTTACTATGAAGAGTCACTTTGTTTTTAAGTTCATTATTTATCAAGACATACATAATGAAAGAAATGACTTACACCACTTTTCTTATGGGTCTCTCTCCTTACTCACTGGTCCCAAAATGGCTGTTCTTAATGCAAAATAAACATCCAAACAAAAAAACTCAGCAAATGCCATGCCCATAAACACAGGGGCATAACATTCTGGAATTCTGCACATGTCATAATACTATTCTACATGGTTATATTTATCCTTACATAACTCTGCACCAGAGCCCCAGCATCCTTTCCTAAGTATTTTTAGAACTTAACATTCGCTAAGAATAAAATGAAGCACAGATGGATCCCTGGATTTCATTGCCTCACTAAACCCTTAAAATATCTGTTCATTCTAGTCAAGAGCAGAAACATTTTTGGAACATCAATTTTTTTGCTTAACAGAAAGATTTCTTACTCAGCTGTGATTGCTGCAAGAAATGTCTGATCTCACCACCCAAAATTAGTACATTTTGACAGAAAACTAGAGATACGTAAATCTTTGATCTTCTTGGATTGAAGTATTTTTTAAGATTTCATGCAGATTTTTCCAAAGTCTATGAACTTACATGAAGATATTCATAGAATATTTGGCAAACTTCTGTTTTGTTAATAGAAAAAATATCATCTATACTCCAAAGAACTAAAAAAAGTTCTATTTAATGACAATTAAGAAAGCAAGGAGTTAAAAACGGCTTAATAATAAATCATCCATTTAAAGCAAAATGTCTCAAAAGCTGGGAAAGCCTTTAAAAATTTCATTTTCTTAACTCCATATACATAATTACCCAACAGTCTAAACATGAATCTTGTTATGTATTCTCATGGCACAAAGGTCATCTCCTTCTCCCGAAGAAAAAAGGTTTGGAAAAAACCTCAAGACCTAGAAAATTCTTTTATTTCAGATTTTGATCCAGATTACACCATCCAGACTGTTATACAGACATCACACTGCTATGGAAAAAAAACCATTTTGAGATAGTGAAAAAAACCTAGCAGTACAGCTTACATAGACTGTTCTTTAGGAAATTACTCTGTACTAGACTGAATTCTTTCCTAAGGCTTGTTTGCAATTTGGTTTGAAAGAGATAACAGATTATTCAAAAAGAACATGAAAAATGAATTAACTGCAGACTAAAAAAGTCTATTAAAGTTCATAATCTCTTGCTGGTTATATTACATCAGAGCATCCTTCAGACATTTCCCCTTTCAGTTTATTAGCCCATAAAGAAAACCCACAGTCCTGGAAAAATGACCAAGGCAGGAAATACTGTGCTGTAGCAAAGTGGGATGGCACAAACGCCGCTGGCCACAGTGACTTTGAGACTGCTGTTGCACTGTCTCTTTGCTTTTGTAGCTCTCTAAATAACAACATCTGTTTTGTAACTACAAAAGCAGCCTTCAAGCAACCACTGTTTTCTGAAAGTGGCAGCAAGTCCCAAAAAAATTAAGCCAACCTGCTTTGCAGAAGGAACATGATAAAGGACTATTTCTGCAAGTGTCCTTTACACTGAGGGGAACACGGACATCCTTTAGCTGTAGGAGCAGCCCTGGGCTCCCTATTGCCACACCACTGAAGGCCATGCCAGGCTTTCTGATCACTGAATTAATACTCTGAACTTCTTCCCCGTGGCTGCCTTCTGTAAGAACATGTCCCTTGTTTACAAGCTCTGACAGTAGTTTCAAATGACAGCTGAGACACCTGAGGTTCTGTACTGATGTCACTTTCCCTGTGATACAGAAGCAATTCCCTGGAGCTCCTCTGGAGCAGGGCTGTGGCCATGCAGGGCCCAGCTGCCTGCAGCCAGCATCTCTGGGCACCCAGAGCCCTGCACAGGCCAGGCTGGGCTCACACAGCACTGGCACAGCTGCCACACATCTGTGCACAGCTGGGCTCACAGCCCTGCACAGGATTGCACAGTCAGTGCTCGACACCTCTAACAGGTTCCTGAGGCTTAGAGGAGGTAAATTTGGGCAGGACAGCAGCACTCTAAGTGGCCACACAAGTTTGAAAAGACCAATTATTCAATGAACTCTTTGTTAGTAAGTTTGAAAATACAACACTGGTACAGTCTGATGTGAAAATGCCTGGAGGATGAATAAAACAGGAAGGGCCACCACACTTAGGCAGCATCTTTGGCACTCAGTAAGAGCCTGCTGCCTTTCCTGACGTGTCCCCTCTCTAAAGCCGTTTGCTGTTTCCTAGGTAAGACTCCCCCCCAGTGGTTGTTATTTTCACTCACATGTGAGCTGAGACTGCCACAGCTCTTCAGCCTGCAGAAAAATAAACAGTAGCACTTGCCAGCATTAAGCCTGATAAATCAGAAGGAGTGGTAAGAGGCTGTCAGAAATTGTGATTTTGTATTAACTAATCTGTGTTACGTATACACTGCACAGGAGCTCTGATGGAGTTCTCATTGTGCATAAGCCTGCATAAAGGGAGTAACACAAATTGTGGATCTGAGTTACTCCCTTTTTAATTGAAGTGTTTTTAATTATATATTCATTTTCTTTCACGGTATGAGAACGCAAGCGTATTATTTTAAGAAATGCTTTTTTGTTCACAAACAGGTGATTACCTCTATTTTTCCTGTTTGCCAAGAATAGTCCAATTACACACATATTATTATTATTATGTGATCAACAACCCTCAAGACAATATGACAGAACTATTCCTAATTGCTATGAAATCCAGTAGAAGTCCAAAGCACACCAAGAACTGTGGCAGATAGGCATTTTGATCACCCCAGAATGTCCAATGGACCCTATGGGAGGTGGACAAGACTTAGATAGACAAGCACACCTCCCCTGTAACCTGCAAAGCTCAGCCTTTGCAGTAGTGATATAGTAGTGTATATATATATACATATCAAACCAGACTTAAAAGATGCATTGGATGGGTAGAATACTTTTCTAGTTTTCACTGATTTATATTCAGATACATTTTCTGTTTCTTTGAGGAGCTTTCAGAGTGGTTCTTACTGACAATTTCTCCACTGTAAAACTACTTGCCTATGATAAAACAATACTTTTTTCCTCTTAAAATAGGATTGAACTGAAGCACCAATGCACACAACAAGAACTTGCACTCCTCCATCTCCATTTATCACATTTTGACCTGAATTCCATGCAAGTATTTTTGCATGACATTGGGGTGTATTTTCTATACATGGCTTGGTGAGATAAGCCTCAGCTAGTTGCTTTTTATTTTTGATACTAAACAAAAGCAAAGATCACTTCTAGACATGAAGAGTGGCACTTAATTCCTTCAGAATTAAGTGCTTTGACATCCACACACAGAGGGTAGTAACAAAGCATGCTGGCCTCACAGTTCACTACCTACCATGCTACACTTTAGTTACTGACTACAGACCAGAGGAGCAAGGTCATTGGCAAACTTCTGACTATCCCATTAAAAGAAAGGAGAAGCAGAAAAATGCTCAAAGTTATGGGTATGTCACAACAGTGCTTGCTATTCCTTTAAACAAAATGCAGTACCTTGGTGTACAGACTCTGTGCTTGTTCATCACCTACTCTCACCCTGCAGAATAGCAAATTCTGAGCTCCCTGCCCCCAGAGCAATGCCAGCCTCCCTCACTTTCCATGGGGGATAGACAGTTTTGCATCCTATACAGAAATTCATCAGAAAACACATCCCCATGGAACTTTGCTAGTGTTTTTTTGGGGGTGGGGGTGTTGTTAAACAGAACACTGCAGCAGCATCAGCCTTATGGGTTCTCAGGAAACTCTTCCTGCTCAGTGACAGTTTTCAGCATTTGTGAAAAACTGCTCTCTCCTCCTCCTACTGGCATGGTTTAAAACTGGGCAGCTGTTACTATCACAGGCCAAGACTCCATACCATTTGGGCCCATTAAATAATGGAAATTACATTTATGGAAATTATATTTAAAGGACACCAAAAGAGAAACCGAAAGTCTCCAGTCTCTTGAAACCAAACCAACCCCACGGGCTTCTATACCAGCGAGTCCCACATCAAGATGAGGGCTGGGGTATGAGTAAGCTTTGTTTCACTGAGACTGACACAGCTGCATAGGTATTACTGCAACAGCTTATATCTGAATTGCCTTTTCAAAACTGCCTAGAACCATGAAGATGTCAATTATTAAGAAAAAATGGAAGTCTGTATGTGAAATGTATCTGAAAGCTATGCAAGCCCACACTCATCACTCCTGCATTCTCAGCAGACACAAAGGGCTATAAAAACCTTCAGTGTGCTGCTGATAGAAATAAAAAAGTGGTGCCAATACTGTCTACAACAGTGGGACTGCCACTGCTGTTCAGGGAAAAGGGCTGCAGCTCAGCCTTCTGCCACAGGCTCTGGCTGTTCTACAGGGGCAGCAGGTTACTGTTTATGTAGATCATTCCATAGCATTATTTTCTATACAGTAAGGTTTGCATCTGCATAAATCTTCTGGTTTTAGACAAAACAAGCTGAAAAAATTAGCACAAAGCTTAATTTTAAGCAACAATTTCCTGAGCACTAAGCTGATTTCCCCAATGTACTGCTTTATTAACATGCTACTTCAGTAAACAGATATGTAAACTTCTGCATCACCAATGTAGTTAATTCTATCTTACCTTTTTATTTTGCAATGTGAAATATTTGGTCATTAATTCAGGAAGGACAGAAGTATAATTAGGAGGGAAATCACTGCAGTCAGTTTCACTGTTACACCATCTATATTGGAAGTTCTCTGTCAGGCTCTGTATTATGAATTGATCCTGCTAGCAAAGATGTTTCTTCTCATCTTCTTTCTGCAAGGAATAACTTTCAATGCCAGATTTCTCTCTGGCAAGATCATCTAAATCTTTACCACGGCTTTTAAATGTGTGTAATTTAGTATCACTATTAGTATGCAAAGATACAAAAGAACCCTATCAAACTAACTACCTGATCTCATTTTCCTTAAATTCTACAGCCTGCTTCTCTGAGATCTTCCCCCAAATTCTAAGCCCCAAAGCTGGAAGGGAAGTAGGCAATAATTTTTCTGAGACAATATTGCTTATTTTTAATATAATTTAGAAACTAATACCTTAAGCAAAAAGTGTTTTCAACCAGCACTTACCTTAACAGGCTGTAATTTATTTTCACAGCCTATCTACTGTGCTTATCAACTTTTGCATGAACAGAAAAATGGTGCAGAACACTGTAAAGACAATGTAATACTGAGTGTATTTATTCCCAGATCCTTGCTTACAAGATCACAAGGCACAGTCTGGAGATAATGAAAAATATTTTTACCCAATCATTGGATATTTCCAGTGGATGGAGCCAGTAGCCAGAGAAATCCATACATACCCAGACCATCACAGCACTCAGCAAGGCTTCGACAGATGCCTTCCTCAAGTGACTCAGATACTAAGAACACATTTTTCAGAGATGCTTACCAACATCTATTCTCCAAAGCTGTAAGGCTTCAATTTCCATCACCTGTTCCAGGTTACATTGTAGCAGAGAATCTTCAACCATACCCTACCATTGCTGATGTGCTTCACCTACCCCAGGCCGGTAGGAATGGATTACTTTTACAGATGTAACTGTTTGTGTATGTATCACTGAATATGTATTGCTACTTTTCTTGAAAAAATAAAAATAATTTAAAAGATTTGAACCAAAAACCTGAATTAGAGAGAAACAGTGATTCTGTATCCCCTGTCTGTTTCCAACACTCAAGGCCCTTGTTAAAAATGAATACAAGACCTGAGATCTGCATTTTTAACACTTCTGTACAATTTGCAGGGCCAAAGTTGACCAGGACATCACTGAGACAGATAGGAAGAATTGAGAGATGCAGTTTTTGAACTTCACAATTAACAGTAAATAGAAACAATATTACAATGTTACAGGTGAACTTACCTCCTGCAGAGACTAGACTATATAAAATATATAAGGAATGCAGCCACTTGCAAGGATAAAGATTTCAAAACCACTATTCTAAAATAAATGTGTTATTTTAGCCTAGTAATTCTCACTGGCCATATTTTAACCCAAAATAATGGGATTTAACAAGAAAGAAGGCATGCACGTGGCTCACATCAGATGCTTTGACAAACATTCCTACAGGCAGACACAGCAAAAGACAATTTCTCCAACAGGCTGCTTTGCAGTAGAGAATTGTCACATTCTTGAACAGCATCAGTTTCTCACCTCGCTTACAAAATGACAAGAGAGCAAAAGCTGTTATTTATTTTTCATTTTGATAGAAAGGCATAACCCTATGCTCTTTAAAAACAGAAGAGCAGACAGATGTTACCTGGATCACTCCAGTAAAATCAACACAAGACAGTTACACCTTACAGCATGCTGGACTCAGGCTGCCCAAGACACAAAATAACACCACTGTAAATATTCCGTGCAGTGTAAAGCCAGGGTGCCTCAAGTGTGACTGACTGACTGACTCCTTTTGTAGTCTTCCACATGCTCCTGGGTTTGGCTGGGATAGATCTGGTTTTCTCCTTAGTAGGTGGTACTGTGCTCTGCTTTGAACTTCATTACACCACTGTTGATAACACTCACGTTTCAGTTTTGTCAAGCAGTGCTTACCCTAGGCTAAGGACTTTCCAGTGTCTCATGCTCTGCTAGAGAGCAAGAGAAGCCATGAGGAGGAGTAGTAACAATACTAAGTGCATCTTCTGGGCTAAGTCCTGCCTGAGAAACAAAACTCCCTTGGAAGTAGAAGTACAGAATGGAAACATCAGGGTTATGTACTGTTTCCCAGCATTTAAAAAAAATCTTTTAGACCTTATTTCCCAGATAAGACTAATACTAGTTAGCCATGGAATACTCCAATCAGGTAATGGGACTCTGTAGGAATAACTTTAAAACAGTAGAGCTATACTATGTGTAAACCTACATGCTAGAACACTACTTAAGTTTTTGGAAGATTGGGTGTCACAGGTAAAACTAGCCCAACATAATGAGCCAAGAGAGAATTCTACCATTCCTGCTTGTATTGAGTAATTCCAATGGATTCACACTGGAGTTGATCATTTCAGCAGCCCTGCTGCACAGCTCCAACTGACTCCACAAAGGAGTTCTGCTACACGTATGAACATATGGCAGAATCCAGCTGTCTACTTACACAGAAAAAATAAAATCAAGATTGTGTTATGTACACATAAATGCATTTCAGAAACAATAAGGTACTACAATCATCTTTATTATTTTAAAAACAGTTTTATTCTGTATATTTAGAAACGTGTAATTTTAATAACTGCAGAGAAAAAAAAATCAGCCACACCTGAATAGCTAATAACTCATTAACAGAATGCAGTGGTATATTATCTAAACAGTAGTAGTGCCATTGTGCCGTAATAAATTGTCTATTAGTAAAAAAATACATTTCAGGGCACATAGTACAGCATCCTTATGACAAATTACAGTAGGGATACTTTTCAAGAATTTAATCAAAGTAGAGAATTCCGAGTTATATTCTTTAAATGCAGCACTTTAAAAGGTAACAACTTTGTGCATTTTTAAAAAATGTCCTCGTTCGTATATTGTAGAAATGCTGCTTTATTGCTGCAGATGTCAAAGTTCAAGGCTCAAAAGGTATGAGAATACAAAGATATCCTTAAGAAACTTTGTTTGTTTTTATATATATTTATATATATAAAAAGGTAAAGCTTATAAAAGTTAATTTACAAACCAAAAACAAAAGTGGTATGCACGCATTATATACAAGCGGTCTATAACATCTATAAATTTTCAAATGCATAGCAGAAAACATACCATCATTTTCTTCTGGTTCTCTTCTGGCTGATGAACACAAACAATGCTCGTTCTCTAAACCAAACTCACAATTTGTTGTTGTTGTTGTTCCCTCCCACCCCAGTCTCTCATGATATAATATCTACGTAAGCACAAAAGCCATACAAACTTAATACAGAGAACTATGAGAGCTAAGACTATTAAAAACATGAGGGTAAGGCATCCCTGCTGGTTAATAGGTCTGTAATAATGTGGTTAATTTACAAATCCACAGAGGCATCTGAACCATAGTCATCCCACATGCTTTTCCCCTCCCCCTGTCCTCAGGACAATGTTTCCATATACAGCAAGTAGATGTGTTTGCATTACCTCTCAGCAGAGGAAAACATCTAAACTGTGCTACACCAAGCTGACTGCCATTTCATTGGACATATACACCAGAAGTCATTTAAAAACCAGAGACCAAAAGGTAGTCTTGTGAGTTAAAAACACACAGTCACAAAAATGCAGGCCAAAATCTGTGTTTTTGACACTGGAGTATGAAAAAAATTTAGCTCCTCTGTGTATAGTTTCATTGGTACTTTCAGGTAACAACAAAATACTAGTAGTGTCCCTTAACAGAGAAAAAAAAAGAAGAAATAACAACAACAAAAAAAAAGAAACAAAAACCCCAACACACAAGAACAACCAAACCAAAGCATACAGCACCTGCAAAACCCTTGTTCCCCCTGTACACTCCCTGCTTGTGGCATGTCTTGTGACCATGGTTCAAAGAATGTACTTGCTAATTCATTGTTAGTTAAAGCAAGATGCTTAAACACTAAGATCCATTATCACTTATAGAACAGTTAATACTTGATAGAGTGGTTCAGTTTATATGTAAGGTCCATCTCAGTTTCATATTATTTACTCAGTCAGCTAACTTAATATTTAGAAGTGGTCAATTAGGACTGAGACACAGTTTGCTCCAACAAGATAGTTTGGATCCCCGGGAAGAGACTTGTTCTGCCAGGTTTTGGGGTCACCTGTGGGAGGAAAACACAATGCTGGTGTTTAGTATCTGCTGTCACACAGTGTACATCTTGAAACAACCAAGCTTTTGGACAGGAGCTTTTAAGTTCTGAAGCAACACCTCTTTTGTTGGTTTTTTTCCTTTGTTGCTGTTTTGTTTGATGGTTTAAAAAACCCTGCAGTTTGCATGTTACTAATTTTTAAAAAATCCCTTTTTTCATATAACATAGGTCAGTTATTCAAAACAGATGCTGTGGCACCCAGGAACTGGTAAATGTAACTCATACTACTTTACAGCATAGTGCTTTCCATTTGAGACTTATTAACAGTGAATCAGGTGTTCACTGGCTCCTTCCTAAACTGCCATTGACCAAAAAGAAAAAAAAAAAGAAATTTTAGGAGCTAATGTGGGTAAGATGCATTTGAAGTGTCTTGGAACAGTTCTGAGCACAGATGAGGCAAATCAGAAGTCATGTTGTAACTAAGCACTATGACACATTGGTAGTTTTATTTTCTGTGATGAAAATAATTGTAGACAGGATTGTAGTCATTTTGCAGCTACATCCAGTATATGTGTTTAAAAGCCTGAAATACCAAAAAGTATTCCAGTTAACTCGTACATAAAAATCTTTATAACACATCTTATCTACTCATGGTCAAAGGTTCTGGGTAACAATCTGTTACAACAGAATGTCACCAGCTGCCATCTCACCAGACCAAAGGTTACATTCCCTCTGGACAATCAATTGTCTCTTAAATGGAGAAAGTATTCTTCATTTACCCACCTAAAATCACTACCAAGTGTTGCTACTACATAAAAGGTGCGATCATCCCACTGTGGTAGCCAGTGAAAAATGCACTCAACTTCTCTTAAGCCTTTCAGATAAATGACATTAAATAGCTTGGCCAAATAAATCTGCCTTGAGGAGAAATGTGTAACAAGTTAAAGAACCCAGTCACACACCTGAGACCTCGGTATTAAGCGAGAATGATACAAACTCCATGTAATTTTCTTGAACTCATGAAAACAAAATGAAGTACACAATGCACTGAGTGATGGCAACATCTAACGTAGTGACAAAGAATAGAAGTGGCCGGTGTATAGTCAGAGGACACAAACAAATTTACTGCAACCAGCTGAGACTGCTTCTTTCAATCAAAAACCTCAATAATGCTGGAGAATTTTTCCTTTTATAGATTCATGAATTTCCATTCAAAACTCATATAACCAAATGTATTAGAAGGGTAGAACAGACTGTAAGACGGTCGGGTCCTAGTCTTGCACATGAGACAGGCAGACTTGTTTCCAACCTTTCCTTCCAAATACATAGTAAGGATACACAGCTATGGAGGATGTTTTTCCCATATTTTCCCATACAACTGCTTTGAAAAGGAAAATAAAGAGATCACTCAGTATCTTTTATGTTCTAATCAGTGTGGCCATAAAAGGCGAATTTTTTTCCCAGTCAGCTTTAATACCAGAATCAGTTAAGCTTTTGCAGGGGTTTAAGAGTAAAATACCAATGTATGAGGCTTAAATGTGGCAGAAAGGATGTTAGTAAGTGCAAATGAATGTCACTTTTAGGACAGAACATGGATACATTGAGAAAAGATGAGGTAGAGCAGACGACTGAAGAGAGAAAAACCCCGAAATTGTATAAATTGTTATAATAAAGCCACCCCAAGAATCAGAGTCCCATAACCAACTAATTTAGAAAGAGAGAAAACAATTATTTATTTAAGACACAGTATGGTCTACTTACATATCATAAGACAGAATTGCCTAATCTTTAAGTTTGTCTCAAAAGAGCAATGTTATGATATACATCCCATTTCAGATTAACAGAATGTGGTGTTATATTTACAGTACAGAAAGTGTTAGGGTTTAAATATACACGCTCTTGCTTTCACCCACACATGCGCGCACACACACATCCCACTTTGGAAAGGGAGGAAAATGTCTCAGTAACTTCAGTTATTGTTTAGGTCATTTGAGTCCTCTCCCTTCACTTCAAGTAAGTTCATGAACAGGTGCTATTAGTTACAAAGGAAGTGCTGTGTTGGTTTTGTACATAGTTGTCATATCTTTCGGGACTCTACCGTTTCTGAGCCCGTGATTTAACACTGCCATGTATACACACATTGTTAAATAGATGCATGCAACACATGCATAGAATAGCTTATAAAAAACAACTAAAAATTATTGCCATTAATACCTCTAGATTATTGATTCCCCATGAAGGGGATTGATGCTTTAATCTTTCAAAGCATCAGTGCTTTGGTGTTGAGAGTGATAGATACATTGGTGAGAGAAGATATGCATACATGGTGGCTTAAATGCTGTATACAGGAATACATTTTTCACTCAGTACTCAGATCACATGTGCACATTAATGGCTCCAATCTTCCACCATAAATTTTGAAAGTAGCTGAATAAAACCTTAAGACTTTTTCCCCAGATGTGCAAACATTCCTTTTCAAATCTCTGTAACCTCATAGCTGTTTCATGAAATTGCTTGAAACTTGCCCAGAATTCTCAATTAGGCTCCTCACTGACAATTTCAGCCAATACATTCTCTCCCTCATCCCAGAAAGCCACAGTGAGGTAAAAATGAACAGGTAAATAAAATTGCAACCTAGTTGCAACTTTTACTATCAACCAGAGACTTCTGGATAAAGGCAGTAGAGGAGAGATAGGTAGGAGCAAGCAAGAAAAGTCTTTTGGAAAAACCAGCTACATTAGAATAAATCGTAAATGCTTTTACTGAACACTATAGTTTTCTTAAATGACCCAATTGTTAGCATCAACTTGCACACATGGAAACAGTTAACAAGCGTTAAATCATGATTTATGAGCATGCAGATTGTTAAGATTTGCCAGAGTCCTATATGGTTAATTAAGCAACAGACAAACACCAGATATGTTACAAAGGCCAATCAGAGGTACATATTCATTTCCTCTCAATTTTAGTGCGACTATCATTTCAAGTGTATTCAGCTGTAGCAGTCCTCAAGAAAGAAGACAGAATAGAAAAATATGGTAATATTTAATAGACTAGAGATATTACTCTTTTTCTGCTATCATGGTTCTAGCTATGAATTTGCACCATGAGTAAATGTAAGAAAGACATTTGTAATGAAAGTGAAATGGGAGAGTTTGACACAAATACAATGATTGAGTTTTTATATTACACAGCATCACCTTTAGCCAAAATAACTTAAATTATACGATAGCACCCAAAAGCCCCAAAAGGACAGAGGGAGGACAGCATACCCGACGAGGAGTCGGAGGATTTTAGAGCAAAAGACCAACCATCAGGGGTCATAGACGCACAGTGTGGCAGGCGCAGCTCCACTGGCTTCAGGAATTTGAGTCCATGAGGCCCACACATTACCAAGGGGCTAAGAAGTGTTTCACCTGGAGTTAAGAGAAAGGAAAATCTGTTACTGACTTTTCGTGAAATACATTCCAGGTATTACACAATTATACTGCAGAGCTACTCAGTAACTCAATTTAGAAAAAATATGAACATTTAGACCTGTCAGTAAAGCACACGATTGTTTCTCACTCAAGTGACTTTTCGGTAGAACACACTACAATCTCAAAATGAAAGCTATTGAAGCATTTTCAGGTTACTTTTGTATTCTGTTTTCTTCTTGTTAGAAAATAATTGTATTAAATAACAGAACAGTGTACAGTGCCAGCTGTTACCTTTCTCTTTATCCAAAGGTGGAAGAATACTGTTGTCTCTGCAGACTTTGAAATATATTTCTTGCTCTATTCCCTCTGGAATGGCTCCTTGTGGTATAATAATACTAACTCCAGTCTCTATGGAGCTCAATACACCACCATTGCTGTTAAATACACCTCTTGCTGTGGCTACAACAGTGTGTCCATCTTCCTCCTCCTCATCCTCAAGTGCTGTAGGGCTGAAAAGACAGAAAGCCTAGCAGTTTTATCAGTATTTCTTTCCTGAAACTCTGTGGCAAAAAAAAAACCAATTCCACGGAAACCCCCCCCCCAAAAAACAAAGAAAGAAACCCCCCAACAAAAAAAACCCCCACCAAATCTCACAAACTCTGAAAACATTCAGCAAGAAATTAAAGCAAGAATTCACACCACCTTGTTTCCAACTGCCTGCTTCTGGCATTATACAGAAAGAGCTTACCCTGGCTACACATTCAGCTTCATAAAAGTAAATGTAACTAACATTAGAAAGTTTATTTTTTGTCCCAAAACCCCATTCTGGCTTCAATACCAGAAGAATTAATAATTCTTATTGAAGTGACACTGAACCCTTCTACTTACATATATTTAGAAAACAAAGCTTGTAAAAAAAAATTACACACGTTTTTCCAGGTTGCCAGGCTATAACTAAAGAGAAACCTGTAACTTCAAGGAACCCTGATGAAGTTTTCAGAACAGTTTCAGAAGAATTTCACTCAAAGAACCAGCAACTCCAAAATGTAGCAGACTACAGAACTACCTAGCATAAAACATCTCTCAGGTGCTTAAGAACATACAGGAGAAACAGCAAAATTTTAAGTCTGGTTCACACATTATTATTATTATCTTGAAATAAAATATTAATAAAACACTGTTCTACAAAAGCAAATAGTTTAAGAATGTAACAGTATCTGTTGCTCTTGACATGGTTCTTACATGTGTTAAAGCATATTAGGCATGCACGAGCTGCAATTAAGCAGCTGCTTGTTTGTCTCTAAGTAAAGAGCACCAATATGAAACTGCAGAAGTTCCTTTCTCTTTTCACAAGTATTTTTAATGTATCCCTTATCCACGTGTCCCATGAGGTCTCTAAGTGCACAATGAATACAATTCAGTGCAAGAGCTATCTTTAGAAATTAATTCCATCTTCTGGAAATAGATTGCAAGGACAAATTATTACTATCTACCAGAAAATGTATAATTTAGTATGAGAAACAGGAAGTAAAAGCCATGCCAATTTCTAATAATAGGACACAAGACAGTAGAGGGACATAGAACACATTTTAAGTATCTCTCCTTTGGCAGAATTTAGAATCATAGCATCAGTCTTTCAACTACCAACAGAAATTGGAAGCAGAATAAAAAAAGCTGTATTTTTCACAGATGACCCATGGATGCACAAGTAGAAAGAGAAGGAGCAGCAGCTCACCTTACAGGAATGGCTTTAGGCACAGCATTAACATTATTTGGTTGATATTTAGGCTTGTCGACCTGTACAGCATAGGTGTCCATTCCACTCTCAAAGTCGGGAGGCTGCGATGAGCTGTGTGCTTTCAAAATCGGTTGAGGAGAATTGGAAGATTTTGATGGCAACTCTGGTTTATGCTGAGCTTCATTTGGCAAGAGATTGTGGTTGAATTTGGGACTTTCAAACTTGCGCTCAAAGGGCCGTGCAGCGCTCGTGTAAGGTTTGGTGGAGAAGCGGTTGTAGGAAGGAGTGACTGTTTTCTGAACCTGCTCAGTTCCATTTACAGGGCCTTTGTCAGGGAAGCTTTTCTGAGGATAAAACGTGGACTGCACAGTGTCTTCTCTGGAGGATCTGAAAATTGCTGATTTATTCTGAGGTGGAGGAGGGTCGGACACAGAGTTAACTGCAATGAAAATACCCAAACTTGTCAGTAACCACCAGAAATGTCTAGTCACATAGACTGAGGCATAAGAACACATTTTAGTCAATTCTTAATCTTCAGTATAAAATATATACAGCTTCATCTTAGCACTCTTAGATCATCTGTCCTCCTATTGCATTTTGTACATCTGGGGCAGTTATCTAACATTTCATTAAACATTTTGGAAAAAATGGTATCACCTTTCAATAGAAAGGTTAGGCTAATTTATATAATGATCAAACCCGCAGAAAAAAAGTACTGAAATACCACTGTGCACTTACACAAACCAGAAAATCAATTGCACTGGGCAATCCCCTCAATGTGAAAGGGAAAACAACTTTTTCTTTTGTTTTTAGAAGCCTAAAACTATTACTCATGTCAGAAGAATTCTATTCCAAAGCACAGGGAATTTTTCTTCATCTTTCCTGAGACAACTGCGACAGTTACAGGTACTACTAATATCTGGAAGCCACCTGGTTCCAGAATCACAAAATAATTTCATAAAACTCAATTTCACTACAGTAAAATATTATTTTTAATGATATTTATTCCATGCTTCAATTAGAGAACATAGTTACTGATGTAGACATGCTGAAGCGACTCCACAAGCATCTGAGATGCAATAGCTGTTCCCACAAAGGTCAGCTTTGTAACTGCTCACCTTCAGAAAGTGCAGGCTTGTGGTGTGCTGGGAGAGACAGGACAGGACTGTTAATTGACTGTGGCTGTGTGTACTGGACTGAAGGAGCAGGAGGAGGAGTTGTAACTTGAGGGATTGGCTCATAGCGTTTTTCACCAACAGGTCTATCCATTGATTCAGTATCAGCTGGTTTCCCCCTGTTGAAATAGAATTAAAAACCAAGTATTTGACTGTTCAGTATCCTCACAGCTCCTGCATTCACTGCTATTTTTTGTCTTCTATGATCACCTGATTTCCATCTTTTCCTATAAACATTAAAACATTATTTTCTTGAATAGCCTGTCTCAAGTATAAAAACATTTATTGATAAGCACAAGAGATTCAGACAACACTGACCTTTAGAAGATTAGTAACACAAACCAAGGCAAACAAAAGGCAGATGACATTTCAGGTGTATTTGCATAATTTCCTACTAGATATTAATTTTTCAACTTCATTTGGAATAATTTCAATGAAAGAGTGTTCTCTAATTTCATGGGTCTTTGAAAGAAAACAGTAAATCCACTTTTTTTGGGATTGTTTTTGAAAGGCATAATTAGCCAACAGGACAATGGATTCTAGTATAACTTCTTTAAATACACCTAGTATTTGAACAATGCCATCTTAATTAGAAATGTAATCAGCTTAAGCTTCACTAGCTTTATGTGCATAGTGTATGTAACTTCAAAATCTTATTTTCAGAACATTTTTCTTACGCTAGAAATGTTTATCCACAGGTTTACTTCAGAAAATGATTGCTTTCACAAACACCTGTAATTTTGGACCGCAACGTATTTATTCAACTTACTTTCAAAATTTGTGTGTTGAGAATTTTAAGTGCACATAATGCCTGTGATGAAATGTAACAGTGAGAGGACACCTGAAAACATCCTCACATCAACAACAGTCTTACCACTTGATGTTCCTTTTCAAGTAGTCATAGCTAGTGTAAGAGCCAAGAAATCTAGGTGATGGCAAAGCAAACAGCAATAGAAGAATGAAAGAAAACAGTCATTCTATCTTGAGCATATTATTTTGTCACACTTCTTATGTTAGTCCTAGCAGCTGTTGTCATATGACAAGGCTGTTGAAACAAAGACACTATTCACAGAGATGTTTCTGACAAAACCTTTACCATATGCATGTGTACCATGACCACATACTATACTCAATATGAGATTTGGTCAGCGAATTAGGAGGTAGGCAAGATGTTGTATTGGCAGGTATCAAAAGTAAGAAAGAGATTACACTAAGCCATTTGTTACAATCTGTCTAAACAAAGTTACTCAATACACTGAAAGAAATTAACCACCTCTCACATGGTCCAAGTTGAAACTTCTTTAGCTGTAACATTCACATAATTACAGTAGTTTTGTACTGTACTGCAGAACATGTACTGAGGGCACATTCATAGCAACTGTTACTCCAGCACTATCAGCTCATCCAATAGAGAGCCCATACCATAAAATGCTTCTGGTTGTGTTCAACACTATCTAAAGAACCATTTATGAATTCTAGGAGAGACAGAACCCTAAGTGTACTGTTGGCTTCCTTTGACTTTTAATACTTACCTTGCTTATGTGTAGCAAGAAAATATATCGTACATGAGGACAGCTTTCCCTCATCCCTTCACTTTCTGTATGCTCATAAATATTTAACAGGCAACAATTCTAGACACCAACCATCTTGCTGCTTCAGAGGAGTTACACTATGAAACTAAGACTGGTAACTTTTGAAAGTCTGCTTGATCACCACATGAATGAGAAGATCAGTGATCTAAACAGCATTTGTATGAACATCTCTCTAAAACCAGAGTTGTAAAAAGAGATTACTTTAGATCTACCTCAAAGCTTCCATTCCCAACGATTTTATCTGAAGCCATTTATCCAGCAACAGGAGTCATTACTGCATGTTGCCTTTATTCCAGGAGGGCAGTAGCTGCTCTCTCAGGAGTGCCCACCTGCAATCACTGCTTCCCAGAGGGAGATAATAATCAGAGGAGGGCACCCCTGCAAAAGCCCACAGACAAAACCCAACACACTCCACACTGATCAGAAGTGCATGTCAGTGTCCCAGGGAATGAAAAAAATGGGGAAGAGCAGTACCTTTTGATGAAGGGGGAGAGCACAAAGTTTTGTTTAGTATGAAGCACTAAGGGTAAGCTTCTAAGGGTATAAATGAAGTTCCCCATGTTATTGATAGGCTGTTTTCTAACCTGTTTCCCACCTCATCTTCATTATAAAATTGCTGCTATAATTTGAAAGGAAGCAAAAATTAACCCCTAGAATGAACCAGTGGGACCCAGGTTCTAAGGCTGTGGGTGCAACAGCAGCTCTTGGCTGATGTTCCACAGACTCCAGCTAACAGACACTCAGGAGGAGTCTGGATGCTGTTCCTCGCTGTCTCCTCAGCTGAGGCTGCAGCTGCTCATGTGAGTACTCTAAACCCTACTCAGCACAGAAATTTGCAGTTACCTCACTCTGCAGCATGTCAAGCTAAAGCAGGTAACTACATTGAACCAAGCAGCAACAAATGCACTTCTCAGCCATGGGATATCTGCCTTAAATTGCTTCAGCTAAGTCCACTGGAACACACCCATTTACAAGTTCTACTATTTTATCACATCAAGAGAAACTAACCCTTATTCTACAGTTCCTGACAACTGTAACATGCAGATGTGGCATTATCCCTACAAAGCAGATTTAGCAATGGCATACATTTCCTAAATTATGAAAATAACCACCCCAACAAAATAAAAGAGTAAAATAATTTGTAGTGGGAAAAATACGTACTGTCACCATACTTACTCAGTGGCAAAGAACTTTACATAATTTGATGTTTCACATTAATATTTAACACTAAGAAAGTTGTAGCTATTGCTCATGAATAAATAAAATCTGTCCTCTGTACCCAGAATACATTATACGGATTATTCAGAAGCAAGAGATTGCATAATCAACAGTTCCTGTATAATCCAAATTTAGTCCTGTTTATTTTTAGGAGAGTTTATTCACAGAATAGCAATTACCATAGAAATTCACTGGGAAAAAAGATTAATACTGAGCAAGTAACAGGAACAATGTGGAAGCTGGTGAAAGGAGAGTCCTAAACATGAATGCTTCCTCAAGACAGCAGTTGGTTTGTGTTTCCACACAAAGACACTGAGTGTACTAGAGGCAGTACTGTTCAACTGAGCAGTGTTCTTGTTTATCTCTTTCCACTTACATTAATATTTTAGTATTTGTCTATTTGCACTGGACTACCCTGGGTAAATTTTCTTTCCCATGTCTGTCCCTTCCTGTTAAGGGTTACATTCTTTCACAAAGCAAAAACACAACACATGTTTGTCTCACATGATACATGAAATTGTCAGCCTTAAAACCAGTATTATCTTACTCCTCTGTGGCAGTAAGAGGTCACCTTCCCATATGTACAAGCCCTGAAGTTATACACTAACTCATGATCAAAACACAACCACAACTGAGCAGCCAACAAATACAAGTGTCACAGCAGACAGAAGCAGTAGGTAGAAATACGAAACGATCTCTCTCAACCATGAGCTATTCTGCACCAAGAATTAATAGTTGTGTCTGACTCTCATGCTTTTCACCATGACAACACTGCAGAAAATAACAAATGTACAATGAAAGCTTTCAACACTCTCCATCTGAAGAACTTTACAATCCTCACAATTACTCAATGAAAGCTCACAACACTTCTCCCAAAGCATGACTTGCATTTTTAATGGCAACACAGTCCATGCCTACAGACCAAAATGGATCATCTGTGGGTAACACTGGGCTTTGTATGTGAGAGTGGAATTTTGAAAATTACTGCTCTGTCAGTCAGGACAGTTCTCTTATGTCCGTGCCTATGACGCCCAGACAGCAGAACTAAGATAGCTAAGCTCTCATCTTTCCACCAGAAGACACTGGGCAAGTGAAAAGGAAGGAAAAGAAGCATCCTTGCTTGAGAATCAGAACTGGTTACAGATACCCAATATAGACATCATTAGGGGGGAAAAAAAAAAATGAAACCTTTAAAACCTGTCAAACTTTTTGGAGTATTCCAACATTCTCAGGTCACAAAGACAGACAGTGGAAGATACGGACAATGACCAAACAAATAAGAACTGGATTCCTAAGTCCTAGCTCAAATCCTTTAAGACAAGTGCTGGAACACAGTGTATTAAGTACATGAAAGATCCCTTGCACATACACTCAGCATTATAAAACTTCAGCTAGCTAGTTTATTATTTAATTCTAAAGATCTCATTTACATTAAGGCTGCCAGATTTTCAGCTTGACCTGAATATCCATGTTTCAAGCAAGAACACAACCAAAGCCTTCAAAAATACCCAATTTTCAGGCTGCATGCAACAAGCCAAGGTAGCTTTTTACAGTAACAGCTACAAACATGTTATTACAGTTTGAAAACAAATTTACAGAATCAAAACAAATTTAGGTAACTGTGGAAAGTATCCAAAAAGTTTGTGTAAGTATCCTCCAAAATAGCCAGCACTCTACCTGAGCTAAATCTGTGTATGAGCTTTCACACAATTTCTGTATCAAAATGTTCCAAATCAAGGAAGCAAAACAATACAGGAAACAGATGTTTCCATCAACAGATGAAATTCTGGCCTCAGCAATATTCCCTAAAGGCTCAGTTTCCTAATGTCAAACATGGCTAACGTGCACAAGAACAAATGCATGCAGAACTGGAATAAAACAAAACCTTTGCTTTGAAATATGTAAGCACTACTGTATTAGACTAAGAAAATACTTTGTTATGTCCTGCTTATGATCATAAACAGAACACAACCAATGATCTTGATGAGGGTATTGAGAGCATTCCCCCAGTAAGTTCACAGGTGACTCCAAATGAAACGGGGGTGTTGATTTGCTGGAGGGTAGGAAAACTCTGCAGAGGGATCTGGACAGGCTGGATCAGTGGGCTGAGCCAGCTGTGTGAGGTTCAGCAAGGCCCAGCCTGGGTCCTGCCCTCGGCTCACACCCACCCCTGCAGTGCCACAGGCTGGGGCAGAGGGGCTGGAAAGCTGCACAAGGCCTGGGGTGCTGGTCAGCAGCAGCTGGACATGAGCCAGGTGTGCCCAGGGGCACCGATGGCACCTGGCCTGGCCCAGCCACGTGTGTCCAGCAGGACCAGGGCAGTGACCACCCCCTGTGACCACCCCCTGCTGAGGCCACACCTCAAGTGCTGTGTCCAGTTCTGGGCCCCTCACTGCAAGGAGGATATGGAGCAGGTCCAGAAAATGGCAACAGGCATGGGAAAGGTCTGGAGCACAAGTCTTGTGAATTGCAGCTGAGGGAGCTTGGGAGCTCAGCTTGGAGGAGGCTCAGGAGAGATATAATCAGTCTACAACTCACTCAAAGGAGATTGTAGCCAGGTGGGGGTCAGTCTCCTCTCCTGGTAAGAAGTGACAAAGAGGAAGGGACCTCAAACTGTGCTTTAGGTTGAATATTGGGAAATATTTCTTCACTGAAAGGATTATCAGACATTGGAACAGGTTGCTCAGGGAAGTCATGGAGTCACCATCCCTAGAGCTGAAAAGAATGTGTAGATGTGGCACTTAGGGACTGATTTAAGTGGTAGACCTGGCAGTGCTAGGTTATGCTTGGACTTGATCTTAGTGGTGTTTTCCAACCTAGATAATTTTATGATTCTATGCTATTAAGTTCTAAGTACAAGTACCATATTGAATGCCCTGATACCTGCAAAACGGATTAATTTATCAAAATAAAAAGTTATAGAGGTATGTGTTTTTAAACTAAAGCTACACCTAAAGAGAAACTTCAGACTTCATGAATACAAAATTTCAGTACCACAAGTCCCTGAAGTCCATTGAACACATGCAGAATTTCTGTTTTAGTCCTACATGCCCCCCTCCTTTTTCAAATTAAAAAAGCCGAAGAACCCAAACTTACTTCGAATAATTGCTGAAATTCAGCTGATTCTGTGAATGTATTGGTTTGGTGGGCTCAGAGAGATGGCTGGCAGGAACCTGCGCCGATGGCTTATTTTCAAAACTCCTGCGATCGAAGTAGGAGAGCTGCTTGCGGTAATACTCCTCGTCTTCCTCAGGATCATAGTGATTGGAACGCACAATATCTTCAGGGGGCTTCACTTGAGGTCTCTGTGGTTCTGGGGCCCTAACCAAGAAGACAAATATCCAGTTGCCTTGCCCAGTTGAACAAGCATAGGTGCCAAACTACAATTCTGTTTTATAACCTAGCTAGTAATAAAGCAATGAACATGTAGTTTTTATAATTGCACACCTTGCCTTTTGCCTATACTGCGTAGAAACTAGGCAGTTGTGACATACCATAAGAAAATCCTTATTTCTCTTATACTTTACCTTTTCCCTTTCATTTTGCTTTCTAATTAGTTCAATTAAAGATAGAAAAAAGTAGAACAGAGACACTTAATAAGTTTCTTCCTCAAAAAAGCTGAGAAATAGTCGTATCTTTCCCCCACCTCCCAGCAATCACAGCCATGAGAACTGACTTCATGTCCAGCTTTACTATTGATACACAAACCATACTGACATACTCCAACTCCTCTCTGCAGTTTCCAATTTGAAGCACAAAGATGTGTTTCTGAATATTCTACACTCATATTGAAAACTATATTTAATTATTTAATCAGTTGTGCATCTACCTGTAGGTTGTTTTCTCGTGCTCATACTGGCTTTGAGGAGTTGGTTTTGGACCACTCACACTTGTGAGTGCAGGCTTAGGTGCTAGTTCTGGAGGCTGTAAAGAAAAGCACAGCATATTCTCTTAAATTCTAACATTTAGAAAGATAAAGCACTTTATGATTAAGAAAACTAAGGCTACCTTCCCTTCCTCCAAAAGAAAAAATAACTACTAGCAAAAAAAAGAATTAAAGGAGTTTCCAGTATAGCAAGACTACTGGCAGTGTTTCCACAAGAAGTGTTCGTGTTCTGCTTTTAAAACACACCACATTTAGGTTGCTAAAAGGCAATATTTCACAAACAGTAAAGCTTGGTTTCTGAGACAATATTTTACTTCTTGCAGTGCAGTCTCATTAGCAAAAGAGCAGGAACTAAAAAACTTAAATTACTTACCTTGACAGTTGACGTATCACTCGTATCCTTCATTTTTTCCAAAGATGGGGATCTTCTCCTTTCAAATATCTTAACCCTACTTCGCACAGACTGCGGTTTCATGGCCGGATCTTCTTCCTCCTCAGCTAGAGATGGTGGTGTAGGCAGTGGTTTACTGTTGGAAGGCAAAACTTCTGGTTTGGTTTGTGATGAAGGGGGAGGAGGAACAGAAACACCTGAAGTGCTATGAGAAGGCTCATATTGTCCAGCTTTAGCATTATAAGCTTGAGGAGGACCTTGTTCATAGCCTCTTATGTGTGGATCAAAGTACTGCTTAGGTTCAGGAGACCGAGATATGGCTGACTGGTATGGCTGAGCTTCTGGTTTGTATCGACCGTGGGCGTCGTATCCAACCGTGTGTTGATCTTCGTATCGCACTTGTGGTAAGCTGAAGTTTTTGGGTGCATGCTCATAGCGAGGTCTGCTGTCATAGCTCATTGCAGGGGGCTCCTCAAAACGAGGTTGTGCTGGGTAATAGCTGCGATCTGTGCTCTCGTCTAGATTTTGCCTGGAATCGAGATCCCTAGGAGGCTGGTTTTCATAAGCTGTTCTTGTTTGGTTATAGGGCTGTTTCTCCTCATAGTATGTCCAGTGCTCCTCATAGGGAGGCACACGGTCATCGTAATGTAGGCGAGGGTCATAACCACGAGAAAATTGATCTACGTAGTTTGTAGAGTCATACCTATATGTAGATTGTTCGTAATCCCTGCTCGGTTGTTTTTCTGCATACTGAGCCTGGGATTCATAGATCAGGTTTGGGTCTCTTTCCTGTCTCTGTACTGGGTGATTAACTGCTGGCTGTTTTAAGACGTAGCTTTGTCTGGATGCTTCTTCATTAATGTACGGATCCTTTCGGTACACCTGTTAGAGAGAGACACTTCTCAGCTAAAATGAAGAGTAACTTTAGCTGCAGTTGAAAGGAGGTATTTGAAACAAACACAAGTTTTAAATATTGGCTTTAATTTTGTTTAAAAGCAGAATAATTTGATGCAGATGTTTGCAACCAGAGGAAGCCGAACTTGGTGATTCAAGAGATCCCTTTTTGTCTTATTTTTGAGAAAAAACATGTAAGTAGATTAGAAGAGAAAGACAAAGGTAATAGCCTCCTGTCTGGGGTTTGGTCTTCAGGGGGGGCACAGGCACTTTTTTTCAGAATGTGGGAAGAGTGGAAGTGAAATATATAAATGCACTAAGATAGTTCTAGCATTGCTGAAGAAGTATATAAAGTCACTCAACAAACTGGACTCAACTTCATGGTCAACGATTTGGCACGAATTAAATTTTAGGGAAGTAAGATTTTTCTCGAAGGCTCGTTAACAGGAGAACGTTGACAAGCTAAGCAAATCACATGTAAAGTCAAATCAAAATACAGAACACAGCCTTGTTTAAAAAGTCATGTTTTTGAGAAGTGAAAAGGATAGAGTTTGAAGCCATGCACACAAAACATTACATGATGCTTAGCAATTCAGATGGACTGTTTTTTGTAATCTCCGTGATTCTCTTAGAAGAAAAAAAAATTAGAAGGAACTCTTCAAATAAGGGCAAAACAAAGATCATGTGCTAGCTTGATGTATAGCAGGAAATCAGCACAACAACGTGGCACAGGTACCTTTGCTGGATCTATATGCGGCGATAAGGATGATGGCTCTTGGTCTCTTAGTACTACATGAGCTCCCTCAGTACTCGGTGTTCTTAAGGGGCCCGCTTGTGGTTGGTAAGAGTTGTAAGGAGCAGCAGTAGGCTCCTCCAGTCTGACATTAGTTAGGTTTACATTAGCATTTACTGCAGAGGCTGATGAGGTTGCAGGGTTTGATTCAGGCGACGGGGAAAGGTAAGGGACTGCAGGTGAGGCTTCTGCTTTCTGTGAAGTGTTTAAAATATTTGAAATATACTGCTATTGAATCAATGTATGACTTTTTGATTTATATTAAAATAATTTAAGTGATGCTCTGACCAATGCAGCTAGATGTAGAATGAAATGTACTGATAGTATCATGCACTAACTAGCACTTCCAGAAATTCATTAGGTTGAGGATTATAAAAGCAAAACATTTAATTAAAGTAGAAAGGTACTTCAATCCCCCTCCTGTCAATGAGTCACTAAAACAGGCAGGACAAGCTGATTCTCCAATTCACTGTAATGTATCACTGCTGATGACAGATTCTTGTATGCACACACAACACTGGTAAACAGAATATAAGTGGACATTTCTTATTCAAGAGAACTTGCAACTGAAATAAGTGCATAGTGGTCAGCGTACAAAATAACATTCTTACCGGCTGAGTAGTAGTTGTTTTAAATCCTGAAGAGTCTATTCTGAGATTTGGCTGCGGCTGAGCTTGAGATGCATAAGCAGGGTAGGTCTGAGTCTCGTGATGCATTCCCGAAGAATCCTCTCGAACAGGTTCAGAGGAGCGTGTAATAGCAGATTCAGGAGGAGTCCCAACCTCATCATTCAGAGTCTCATCCAGTTCTTGATCGGTATAAGCACCCCCTTCTGTGTCTGTGTCTTCATAGTCAGACGTGTGTCTGCTGTCTGTGCTGTACATGGAATACTCACTGCCGGGAGCGGAGAGGTAAGAAAGGCGGTCATCGTGTAAATCAAGATCATCACTTGTAGCACCATCTGCCTGTGGCAAACAAAATTAGGGGACACGTTGATTGAAATCCCTTTTAAAGAACACCCCTTCTCTTGCAATGTGGAACGTGGGAGTTTTATCAAATTCAGTATCAATATCATCACACGGGACAAGATATTGGGCTTCCAGTACTTAATATATTATTAAGCTTAGACCTGAAAGACTTATCTGCGGCCTAGCTCTTTGAATTATTTTACTGAGAGACCAGATGAGTGCAAGGGAGGGGGGACAGTGCAGTGTCCACAGGTATCATAGTGCTTGGAAAATACAGAGCTGCACTTTAAAGTGTCATGTGATATCAGAATCATTACTTTGCAGGTACATATAAGGAGCTAAGGTCTAATCCAGATCTAATTAAGAAACCCACAGCAATAGCTGATTACTCATTTGCTTACGTTTAGTTGGCACTTCACTTGACAACAGTTCCTCAAGAGAATGGATCTAACGTGCATAGAGTAACATGCAGCTCAAGAAGGCAAATGGAGTTTTAGTGGGAAATATAGAACACTAACTTGTGATTTCACATGTGTTTTGTCACAACTGTTCTCAGAAAGGTCAGAAAGAACATGAATATGCCACTTGTTTTTATAATAGTGAAAAACACATTCCATCATCAGGCAATCCCAGCCCCAAGTCCCCATGCAGTGAAATTCCAAGAAGTTCCCTGATGAAAAGTCATCCAATCTTCAGAGAAAAATCTTCACAGCATTAATATATCCTCCAGTTAATGCCAGTGAGCAAATGCTCCTTTACTACACTGCTACATGCATAAGCACAACTGTACAGCTCTCATTAACAGAGCAAGTGCCCTAATGTACTGACAAATCAGTTTTGGGCAGCCACATACTGTAGGAGACATGACTGCTTTAGATCTTCACAGAAAACCTCTCATGAATACTGTTTTTCCATTTCCCCCCAAACATTATTTCTTACCTTTCCTTCTGAAACCCACACTAGTTGGTTCTGTTGTTGCTGAATTGCTTCCTTAAGAGCTCCATACCATCCTTCATTCATTGAATTCAAGTTAATGGTAGCTAGAAGTACAGCAGATTAGTTTGACTTATGATTTCTGCAGATCTACAAGAAGGATCTGTACCATGAGCAATAAAAGCAATATAAACTGGTAGGTTAATACTATGAGATTTAAATAGTAATGTAAATATAAGTATCCAAAGCAACCTTAAGGCCTGATGTGGTTCGAGACGTTTTATCTCACAGGAAACACTGAATTAACAGTAGCTTAGAATAAAGAGAGGCTTGAGTTTAGCCAGACTAAAACAATAAAAAGTTACATCGTTTTCCTACTTATTCAAGTTTTGATTTTGGCTGATGATCCTGCAAAGCCACAAGATCTATTAGACATGTCATTCTGATGTTTCAGATTGCTTTACATGTGTGCACTCATGCGCAAGTGACGCACACACCAGTTAACTACTGATTATTGAATGGGGAAGCCTGAGCAAGTCCATCACTGCTTGACCTGTTCCATTTGCAGAAAATTATGGAGGTAAAAAGCTTATCTTGCCTCCCCTCTCAGAAATTCTAACCCAGCCTGTGTAATTACTTACTTGTGAAGAGATGGTGATTATTTTTGCGGAGCTTGTGAGCTCTTTCATACAGCTTCCTGGCACTTTTTCGTGATTCTGGGCACAACCTCATTCTCATGGTCTTTACTCCCTGCTTAGAATCAGGATTTAGGAACACTACAATTGGATACCACTGGGCATAATTCAGACGATCCACTGCATTGGGAGTGACATCTAATAAAGCATGTTTGTCCTGTAGTGACAAAAAGGACAGAGGCAAGAAAGTGAATCATTTATGTCCTACATGAAATTTTTTTAACATACTCCACAAACTGATTTTGTATTACCTTTACAGAATTCATTGTTTCAAAGTACTAATTTAAATCCTTCTCCTATTGAATAACAGAATAATAAAAAACAAATCAATTCCAATACCAGCCTAAATAGGCGTATAAATCTTGAACTGTAGGACCACTGTATGTCTAGGATTTTTTACATTTAATTCTACTTTTAAAAAACCTCCTCAAAGCAAGCAGACACAAATAAAACCAAGCAGTTTCCTATCAGCATTCTGTAGATAGGAAAAAACCAAAAACTGTAACACAAGACATAGTCCCATTACACACTCCTATCTTCCTTTTTACAAAAAAAAAAAAAAAAAAAAATCACCGAATGCAGAACTTGGCCAGTTTTCATTCAAAGCAATCAGGCACACAGCATGAAGTGTACTGACTTTGCTGCTATAATAGCTTTTTTCCCCTCTCATACTTCAGCATCTGAAAATCTTCCAGTTTTAGGTAAGAAAATAAATAGGTAAGCCTCAAATAATGCACTAATGGTAGAGGTTTCAGGGATATTATGGAGGGGAGATGGAAGAACCCTTTCTTAGTCCTTACACAAAATAATTATTTCAAGTGATCAATTTGTACACTGGGGTGGGGCAAAACTAACAGCTCCAAAAATAACGTAACCATTTCTAGCTATAATGTCACACCATGGCTTTAAATGAAAGAGGAAACAGCTTAAAAGAGACTTAATGGAGAGAGGACAACAGCCCCTGGAACAAAGCCTAGAGGTACATCCAGGCTGCAGTTGTTAATATGGAGAAGAAGGGTGGTGGGTTTTTTCTTATAAACCAATAGAGAGATGAGAAAGTTATTTTTAAAGCAAACACAGTACGGTACCATTCTACATTTAAAACATCCAACACTTTACATCATGCTATCAGTTTTACTTTTCTTGTGTTAAAAGTCCAGTGACAACAGAAGACTTACTCTATCAATTATCTGCTTTATAGTGTGGAGACGAATAATGCCAGAACTACGTTGGTCAGAACCAGCATCTCTTGGTTCACTTTCTGGTGAAGAAGACACAATAAAAATCTAATGTAAGTTTACAACATATTCTACATCCCTTCTTAAGATAAAACAAACCATTTTATAGCTCAAGCTGTCAATTCAGCTTGAAGACACTTCTGATTACATATCATACATGAAAGTCTACCCAGCATTATGGCCATAAAAATCAGATCTTTACAAAAGCACTTCAACATAGGGTAAGGTACAGAATTAAAAAGAAATTTGAGGTGACTACAAATAGAACTAATATTTCTTCAGAGAATTATCAGCAGCAATGTAGTAGAAGAACTTACATTTACTCTGTTCCTTTAAATTATCAATGTCTTGCTAAATATGTTAACTAAAGAAATAATGTAGAAACAATCTAGCCAAAGACAGCTGACTATTTCCTAACTGCAGAAAAACCCAATCTCACACTTACTTGCAATTTGAAAGATATCTGGTTCTTCTCTAGCAAGTTTCTCTCGTGCAACATCAGCTATTGGACCAAAAATGGTTACAGGTCTGAGAAACCCAGCTAGAATTGAAGGAAAAAGAAAAGTCAAGATGTATCAATTGCTTAAACCAAATGCAAGATACACTTAACTACACTGGCTTTTCCAAACCAAACCACACAGACCTGTAATGTGTGTTAATAGTAAAGCCATACCTTCCCGAAGAACAACTCTTTCATAGGCAGGAAACTTCGTCTGAACAGGCTGGGCAGAAAGATCTTCTCTGCTTTTCCGGAGATTTCTTTTTGAGCTCCGCAAGCCTCGGAATCTCCAAAAGTCTGCTCGGTCTCCTCCTGCTGTCTTTGGAAGCGTGTACTGTACACTAGCCAGCTGCTCAGCTCTAAGGTGACAACAAATCCCAGTTACCAAGAAGTCAGCTTCTGAAGTAATGCCTGACTAGCAAGCTTAACACACTCAAAAAAATCACTGCCACTGGCTGAAGCAAGCTTTTGCTGTATTATGAACTACAGGATAACTCCTGAGCCTGGCAGTACATTTCTAAAACTTATTATAGCCTTGTTTCTCGTATTGAAAAGAAAATTTATTCATGGACTGTGCAAAATCAAAAGCAAATCCACAGATATTTTACTTCAGCGTGTCTTAAAATTTGTCACTTTTTCTTACTGAATCAATTCTATAAACTTGTGTCCTGCAAGGAAGTCCAGTCAAGCCCAGTCATTCATTATACAGTTTCACTATACAGTCATTCATTATACAGACACCATTTTAAATTGTGTGTTTGAGTCAGCAATTTAACTATTGCAAGATCGTACCTGTTCTTGTTAGGTATGATACCTCTCTCCACTTCCTTATGATTCTTCCCAATTCGAATGGCCAGCCATGAACCCAGTTTGCCATTGTACAGAGTGTCCACCACCCGGAACACTTCACCTTTATTGAAACTTAGTCCATAAGGAGATTCCTTCTCATATTCAAAATGAGTTCTGATATAGAAAGAATCCCCTACATCAGACTCAACAATGCGGCGATAAACTGAAAGGAAAAAAAATCCCAAAATATCAAGTGTTATGTAAGTTCAAATAATGTTATAATGCTCACAAGAATTACACAAAGCAATGCCTCACCTTAATTCTCCTTGTTCTAAATTTACATTACTTCAAGAAGCCTTAATGTCTCAGAGCTACTCTATTTTAAGCAGCATAGCTATTTATAGTAAACTCTCCTAACATAAATTCAACTTTTATAGTCAAAAATTTGATCCAAGCACAAGCTTACTTCATTTGCCCTGGAAGGAATTAATCTTGAGAAAAGTTTGCATGCACAACCACATCAGCATAATCACTCATTTTCAATGGCATAACTACAACTGACTCTCCTACTTCCTCCAAGGATAATGCCAAAACATTACTAGGGTGGTATGGGTTATTTCTGAAGAGGAATTTTTTTGTTTGGGATTTTGTTTGTTTGTTTAGAGGGTGGGGGTGTGTGTATACAGGCACCCTATCACTCTACTCCATTTGTAGTGGCCACCTATCCCCAAAGCCAAAAGGACTTAATAGTCTAAGGTGACAATTTCCTGCAAGCCAGCAGTTAGCTACTGCTCACTAGACTTTTTAAAGCTGTTCTTAAGCAGTCTACTACATCACTTCCAGCACACAAATATTTACCATCTTTTTTCTTCTGTGCCAAAATGGTTACTTCTTCGCCTTTAGGAAGATCAAGCAAAAAAAGGACAGCTTCTTCTCTGATGATATTTGTGAAATCTACATTATTTACCTGGTATCAATGAAGCAATCAGTTTGATTTAGCATATGACATTATTACAGAGATTTAATTATACAATAGGAAAACTGAATCTATTGCTATGATTTTTTTCTTACTCAATTTCATACATACCAAATGCATGTATTTCAAGATGCCTCTTGTACCTCTAAAGAGCCCCACTTTATTTCTCAATAAAAGCACAGCTTCCAGGGTAATAGGTAGCTGTTCATTTTACACTCATTATGGAGCACCAAATACATCAGTAGCCCACAGAGCACTCTGACAACTTAGTCACCCACCATGAAATCAAACAACTTTATCAACTGAATTAGTCTACAAAATTTAATGTAAAAACTTACTAATCTTCCTAGCAACAGTACAGTAAAAAGATTTTGCTCCTAGTAAGTCATCTACTAAATACATACAGAAAATAAGTGTATGAACTACAAAGGCAAAATACTCAGTCCTACTGAAAGAAAACCTTCTTTGATACAACAAAACATTCATACTGTTAACAGTTTTGACATACCCTGAGAATCTGGTCCCCTTCCTCTAATCCTTCTTTTGCTGCAGGGCTGTCTTCCAGAACACCAGCTACAAATATGCCAACATCATTGCCACCTGCTAGTCGCAAGCCCACACTATCTCCTTTTCTGAATTTTACCAGTTTCATGCTTGGCCTAGAAATTTAGAAAATAACCTACTTACTGGTGTAATAGCATAAAATATCCTGGTAAATTTGAAACATGCAAAGAAGTAATCTGCTCATTAGTCAATTAGTGGATATTTTGCTATAACATACCATTAACTGCTTATCAACTGCAGCATTACGACATGCTCAACAGCAGCACTCCAAAAAACCCACCTGCATGTACATGTTTAGTATTTTGTCTGTCTTACATTCAGTGTTTATGTGAGACACTGACACTCTCTTCCAAAAACATTCTTCTTTTTAAAGAGCCAAACTAGAATCTATTCTCACGTACACTAATGTCCACAAAGGAGATCCCAGCTGAACTAGACTTATTTCCATGCTGGGACATTGCATGTTTTATTTCTGCAGTAACCTTTATTCACTGCTCTCAAATTACTGTGAAAGGCAAACAATATACTACAGTAACTTTCCTCTCTTTGGAGATGGGAACAGGAAAGGAGGAGTGAGAGACAAACGCAGCAAATTTTTTCACCTGTTGATTATTCTAAGGACTAATTTCCATAGAAATGAATAGACTTTAAAATGATATATTACACAGTGTAAGTGCCACTAAGGCTCAGGAATAAATCTCATGTCTTCATCCTATTCTCTGTGAACAGAAAGGTCAGGACAGGATAGTGGACATGGTATCAGAGTACAGAGAGAGGTTACTGACCACAATGGCTAAAAGTTTGGTTTGTTTAAGAAGCAGGCAGGTTCAGAGATACATTACCGAAGCATTCCATCTTCATGGGTTGAGTTGGGTAAAGGACCATCAGATGGACTGACTGGTAAATCCACATCTGGCTGACCTCCTTGTGCATACACTGGCTTTGGTTCTATTAAAATACCAAAGATTTCCAATGTGCATTTGGTCATTTAAGGATGAAAATGTGAAGTTGAACTTAGTTAGTGACTTTTTTATTAGCCTTTCCTCTACCCCACATAGACCCACTTAGAAGTAAAATACGAGAAAACTTAAAACAGAAGACATTCTCATCATGGCATTCAGAGCAGTGTAATTACTGGCTTAATTACTACTTCAGTAAAGATTCCCAAACTTCCTCTGCACTTCATTAAGTACTCTGAACACTGCAAAACAACAAAAACTAGAAGGCTTCATGTTCCCAAGACCACTTTCAACCCTTCTAACCTTGATTTCTCTGAACCTAACTTCTTTGTTTTCCATTGGTTCTCTTCACTCAAGAATTCAATTCTTGAAATTAAAATACCATAAAACAAACCTCAACCTAATATATATGCCTTGAGGTCCAGCTGTTGGTCCTTAGAGCTATGCACCCACTATGGCTTTGCTGCAGAGCTTCTCTGGAGTTCCTGTGAGGAAACTGCCACTGCAGGCTTCCCTCAGCAATGAGCACTAATAGGGGCTCTTCTCTGATAAAGGCTTGGGGTCATGTTACAAGAATTTATATGTAAGGCTCATTTTTGCACACTGGAAAAAATTTGATTTCAAACAAGGCTGACTTTGAACTAGTCTAATATTCTTGATCTTACCAACAACTGCACCATCTTCCTTTCAAATCACTGAACCGACTAGTTTGAATTGGGAATTTCAGGCAACAATTGGGTAATTATGACTCTTTCTAATGTGACTCTGGTCCTTCCCACACAGTAACACAGTATTTTCCTTTAAGTCTCTAATGAACCTTTCCTAGGCTAAGTCTCTGATGATGCCTCCCACCCTTCTTTGACACAAT